>JAOQGN010020760.1:0-13298 GCA_027564295.1 Himantozoum antarcticum
AATTTGACTTTTCTATTTGAAGTTTCAAATTATTTACAATTTCTTTTTCTACTTTCTAATGTACTCTGTTGTTTTTTTACCCACAGAGTACTACTACTACCTATATTTATTTAAATTATGAATTATAATAAGTTTAAATAAATTTATACCAAATATAGTAGTCTTTTTTGTAACAGCATTGTTATTTAAATGTTATAAAAATTTCATGTCAAATCACACTACACCAACCAATAGAAGAGGAGGTAGACCTCGTCTTACTGGAAGTAGAGATGGACGACGGTGCATAGCAATTGCGCGATGTCTGCCTTTCACTTGTACTGTATCTCAAGCTAGATATCCTAATGACAACTGAAATTCTGCAAATGCACAGCATAATTATGCTGTAGCAGAACACCATCATGGCATTGTAAACCAACATCAACATGTCAATCTTGGTCATTTCTTCGATTCTGATGACGACTTCGAGATGCCAGATTCACTACGTTTTACTAATTTACGGGAGTCTTTTTTTCCTGTATGCAAATGCCTAGCAGCCTGGTGTGGTTGAGCTTCATTTGCAATTGGGGAATGATTTAGTTGTAATTAGTATGGGTGTATGCTATAATTATATCTATGTCTATATGTCTATGTGTATGTCTATGGAATTACCTAGACAAAAGAAACGCTACTCACATTTACTATATTAGTATATCTGCTCATAATGCCAATTTGATAGGGTCTCAGGAGAATTTATTAGTTATGCACTCTGAATTTTACTACACAATTCGGGCATAACACTGAAATTTTGACTTTGAGGAGCCAGGCTAGGCACTGAGTAACCTAATTCTATTATATTCAAATGAAGTGATATAGTATTAAAATATGGAGTAAAATAACTTAACTATCACAAATTATGTGTCAACAATTCGTCAAGAAAACCTCAATCGGTCTGTATCTATCCATTCATCATTATGCTGTTCAGTTTGCACCCCTTCAAACAAGCTGAGAGGAAATCCCAAAAAACGGTAACTTTAAGTAATTGCCAAAAACTTCCTAATACGTGTACATACTAGCATTTACCAAGGTAATTATCGACATGTTTTAGAAAATTAGAGTAAGTTAAAGTAAATTGCTTCAGTAACTATTAAGAAGTTGTGATAAGTGATGTGAAATTGAGTTAAAAAGAGGGATTTACTGTTAATTTTGAGGAAAAAGTAATTTATAGCAACTTACTAATAATTAACAGTAATTCCTAGCAAGTATGAATAATTATTTTGCTAGTAATTCCTAATAATTCTTGCATAACTATGAAGAATTGTTGGTAAATTTTAAGTAAAAGTTGGTAAATACGTTGAGAAATGTTGATAATTACTGGTAATTACTAAAACTTGCTAAAACTGTTCCCGGGAATGACTGTTAATTACTAGGATTTAACCACAGGGGGGAAATGTGCATCAACCGTAGTTTTAAACAACAGCAAACAATTATTGTCTTGTGTTAAAGCCAATATCTCAATTTCTGCCCTGAAGGAAGACTGAATAGTGTTTTTATTATACCTTTATATTGATATAGAAATCCAGCTTTTTGGATGCATTAATGACCAAAACATTAGCATAAATAACAGTTAATGAATACGATCACTGTGCGACGCCCAGGGGCAGTAGAGTTTTAGCCATGGTATTATACCTTGACAGTAGGCAGTGTACAGTTCACATCAGCTATAGGACTCTTGGAGTACCAGGAGGAAGCAAGGTTCCTGACTATCTTAGCTGTCATATCTACAGGCTCTAGCATACGGCAAACTGCTAGAGATGTACAGGTATTTCTCTTATCCATCAGAGCCCTGAAAGAGCATGTTAATAAACCAACATCAAATACTTGGTATATAATTAGCTATTGCAGTCGAATTTCAAGAACACATTTAAATACAATGTGCCTCACGTCCACAGTTATTCTGATAATAAAATTAAATTACATCAAATTACAGTAATCCTAAATGAGGAGTAATTTCATACATTTGGATGGTAATGGTAATGATACCGGTATATGCAAGTTACACCACAGTGAAACTGCTAGCCAACTGAATGCCCATGCTAAGCTGATGTCTACTGTAACTATGGATTCCAGTTAACCTTTGAATTTGAAGGTCGGTGAGCGACACACTCATATAGTCCAGCACGGCAGGTATCCCATCTTTGTTCTTAGCTTTGTCCGCTGTCAGTTTAAAGATGTTGTGTACCGCTACAGTACCGAGGTGTACAACAATCGCATTGTCAGATGTACTGTTTGAAGGAATTGTGATTATCGGGGCCTGCAATAAAAAAAAAACCATTGTTGCACAACCTACATTATAATCTGAGAACAATAAACACTGAAGTTTTATAGCCTATCAGTGCTGAACAACAAATAACTTAGTGAGGTAATAAATCAAAACAGTTAATAGAGAAGTGGCTGAGTTGTCTAGCTCACCCATCACTCTGGTGCTGTACAATTAACTGCATAAATATGGGTTTGAGCTCCACCAGCTGCCTGGGACTTTTCATCTAACAAAAAAATGTTCATCCTTGTTTAGTGGACTATAACGTTATCATACAAGATGTTGAAATATCTTCGAATTTACTTTCGGTATTGAATTCATCACTTCAATCAATAAGCCCCACGGCCAGCAATATAATATGTGTGCAGGAAGACTCCAACACAACACACTAGTAGACTAAACGGTCGGTTATACTTATGGGAGTAGGTATAGCTCAACGGGAAGAGGACACGGACATGTGAGTGACCCTATTTCAACTCCCATGTGTCCCACTTCACTTGATATGTAAAGAAATTAAGGGATTGGGGTACATGCCACGCTATCAATGTTGCCGCGCTATCAATGTTGCCGCACCATCATGTTGCCGCGCCATCAATGTTGCCGTGCCATCAATGTTGCCGCGCCATCAATGTTGCCGGCCATCAATGTTGCCGTGCCATCAATGTTGCCGCGCCATCAATGTTGCCGTGCTATCAATGTTGCCACGCTATCAATGCTATAGTGCTACATGTCGGGCTTCCTGGGCAACTCTCTGAAACTGAGATTTGCGTGGGAGTGTTCCGGCCCTAAACCGAGAGCAAATCAGGTGCCGTATGTGACGGTCTTGGCTGTGGCCACAATAATTTCACACTTGTGAGACGACTAACAAATTTTAACATAACTTTTTTAACATACAAACTTAACTTACATTGACTGTGATAGCCAGTGCCAGCCTAGTGGCCTTGCTATGCATAGATTGAGCAGCGTCAAGTGCCATCTCTCCAGCCTTAGTGCTTATTTCTAGCGCCTGCTTCTTAGCTATATCAAAGTTGTCGATAAAACTCTACAATCAAATAATTTACAAAACACATAGTTAGATCATTCAGATATATAAAAGCTACTAATGCAAACTATGAGCTAAGCCAAGAAATTTGATGATGACTATGACAAACTTATGACTTCCAACCTATGATAAATAACACAATAACTAAATCATAAAGATAAATCAAGATAAAAGTAAAATGCACTTATTATAACTTTTGCTTGATAAAATTTAAAATTTCACAATATTGTAGAATATTTACAAATGAAAACCAGATTAATGTCCGTCGAACGATTCCTTCGGCCATTACATTTGTGTGTGGTGCAACAGATGAGTAGAGTTTTATGGAAAAGTAATATTCTATGGGTACAAAGGGGGAGTGGAGAGAGAGAATGCATAAATATTATACCCTACTAACAATAGTAGGATATATAGAAGTTCCACATGTCCAAGGCGGACAACTTACCACAAGTTGACGGATATATCGATAGAGGAAGACAAATCTGATGCTGCTGACATCCAGTGTGACTCTGGTATCTACATTCTCCATTTCAGCATATCGTCTGCAGCCCTTGGTGGCCTGGTTGTAGAGTGTAGTAGTCATGTTAAATACTTCACTGCCTTCAATTGTGATCACCTACACACATATACACTCATCATGTAATATATAACACAGTAAAAGGTGCACAGTTATAACTTCTGTAATGATTAAAATTTAGGTATCAAACCAATTGAAATTTTTCCAGTTCACCTTATACTCTGTCGTATTGTTTTGTTAGAATGTTTTTGTACATGAACATGACAACGTAGTTATGTAGACACAATAGTGCAGATACTGATACTCCAATAAAAATCCCGTCTAGCATCTATTCCGAACTCAAAGAGTTCTTAAGTTACAAAAATAGGAGTTATGAGCTCTCTCCATTTCACACTTTCCAACACATTTCCAATTCCAAGATACGCACATCTAACTCAATGACTGAAATTTTTTGCATAAGCTTTCAAATCACTAGAACACCTTGTTAGTGTCCAGATCAAAAATGTTCCCAATAAACAACTACGCCAGTGATACAAACTTTGGGATAAAGAGTAGATGGTTCAGGATCCACAACTTCTATATTTGTGAGCATAGCTTTGATCTCTGTTTGGCTGTCTTGTATTACAACACCAGCATCAAATCCTACAAATGTAACAAGTAGCAGCTAACTTTCATTTATGCTAATTCAATACTAGGGTATGTTCTACTTGGGACTAATACCAGTTACTATTGAACTACATGTATCTAGAGAGTGCGATATCTACTAGACTGCACCAATATACGCCTCAACTAGACTTCTGTGCTCTCACACAAGATTCAAGCACGAAAGGTTGTTTACCGACTGTGATAATGCAAGATAATTTGCTTTCGTCTCGCTTATTGGACAATGAAGGTCGATTCATAGTAATGGGATTCATCAGGGGGATAGGCGAGGCTATTGAGAACATGTCGAGCCTATCGAAAGATTCAGCAGACGGGTCAAGGTTATTCACTTGGCCAGTAGGTGCGGTTTAAGTTGACTTCCAAATGTTACTTCCAAAATACAATGCATATATTATTATAGAAAATGTACAGTGGATGTGCATTAAAATAACGTCCTCATGTTTATGCAATAAATATTCCAAACACTTATATATCAGTTATATCAACCACTTTCGAACCCTGGAACTCTCCAATGATAGCGAGTGTTTTAGTTACACAATGAGTTATTTTACAGCAATGGTAAGTTATCATTGGTTAATCTAATGATGGTAGCACCTTGTATGTTCATGTGTGTGATGAGAGAGTCTTCAGTACAAATAGAACACTCAAATAGAGCCATGTGGGCAGACACGTCAAATCTCACAATCTCTGCTTGTATCACTTTGGGCTCCAACAACTTGGCAGCTAAAATATCAAAAGTTTATCCTGTCATGGGGCTAACTAACGGACAACATGTACATAACATAATGTTAAATTAAGTCAACATTCTATGCAAGTAATGCTTCCTATCTTATTGCGTGGCAATCTACCACTTAATACCAGCAGAATATGATTGCATGTATTTTACATACTTTCCACCAGTGATTACATTACACTACAAAATGTAATAAGAAGACACCAGTGAGTACATTACACTACAAAATGTAATAAGAAGACATCCTACGATGTCTGCAATGTCAATATCTAAACAAGCCAAAGTTCATCAAGCTAGAAACTTACATGAAAAATTATAATTATTATTTATGTTCCATGCTGCAAAAAATAGTTTTCCGCGTCACTAGCAAGTAATAATCAAATTAATAACCTGTTGCACACAGTCTTTGTAAAGCCTTCCCAATCACGACTGTGGCTAACTGTCTATACCTATTTGATGCTGTTGGTGTAGCCTTTAAAACAGACAATTCAGCCTATCAAGTATCAACTAATGAGGACACAGTCTACATACCAGTCTTGGTAGCTTGCCTTCCAATGTAGTCCACCACATCTGATACATTACTATTGTGACGACTTCTTTGGGGGACCTCGCTAGGTTTGGAAGATTCAGGCCGAAGCGCTGCCACTTGAGAGCCAAGGCTTTGAGCAAATGACATGACAGTGAGCAGTGCCTGTTCATGTAGCAGCACTTCCAAGTGAGAGAAGACAACCTTCAATGTCTTCTCTGTGCTTTTGTATGTAGTGGCAAACTCTGGGTTGTCATTGTGAGCCTGAAATATTACAAGCTTAGCTAGAAATCAAATAAAACCAGACATATGGCCATTGCTTAAATTATATCCACTAAAGAGCAGCACTATTAATCTATTTCATGATAATATTGAACACAGTATATCTAAATAATTATTAAATAGAGAATAAAATGGCAATGACATAACAAATAGCTACCGGTACCAAAATGAATGAAAATTGGTAGTACAGCCCTCATTTTTTAAACTATCTGAAAGTTGGAATCAACAAAATATTATCAATAAATGAAGAACTACCTCAATTAGAACCTCTATCTAAACAAGCGGTTGATTGGAGTACATGTATTATTTATGCAGTCTTAAACTCTTAATTGTCAGATGTTAGAGGCAGCTGAGAGCTGAAAATGAGACGACTAAAGACAATCTGGCAACACAGATTTCATTTCATCAAAGTTATCGTTGGACAATTAGTTAGAGGCAGCAGTGGGAGCAGCATCGGCTCTATCCATACAATAACAAAGCACAGCTCAGGATCGGCAGCATCTACCCACGGCAGCCTCACACACTGGTGTGTGTGTGAAATACTAACTGATTTCAATCCGTTAGTGTTTACTGATCTACCCAGATGCACATACTTACCATTTGGAATGAGACAATGAGAAGCTTATCAGTCTTTGAGTCATCAATTGGGGTGTTTATAAGGTTTATGATGGGTCCATTTTCCAGAACTGTAAATATGGAAATAATCTCATCACTTAGTTCTTTATCATCGCCATAGTCTCATTAGTTACAAAAACATAATAATAATTATATTGTATTGCAACCTAAAACTACATAAAACTACTTAATTCACTTCTCTAACTAATTATGCAAGTACGGAGCAGTTAGTCCAATAGCATGCCTAGTGCTGCCGACGTTAAAAATAGTTGTTTTGGTAAACCACGAAAAAGCAAACGCAAATATACAAAAGTACTCGGTCCACACAGCTAAGTAGAATGTGTCGCTAATGTTAGCATTGTGCATGTGTTGTGGCAAACGGTGACATGTTGAATACAAAAAATATATGTATCAGTTACCAGAATATAGAAACGGAGGCTATCTTACAATAACTCATACAGTTCAGGCAACTTCACTCCAACTTGAGCAATGGATCTTTCTGTGTAATTGGCATTAGTTACATACATTGCTAGCCACAAACAGGGTTCATCTGTATAACTTAGGGATGTACAATTAGGCACTTGGTTATAACAATTTATGTGAACAAAACCAAAGTCGAGTAAATCACTAACAGACGACGTGCAATAACTGGTAGTATAACATGTAAGTAAACATTGTTATGTCACCCCAACATTGTTATGTCACCACACCTCTTTACAAGAAAAGCTGTGTGTGCATGTAATAGACAACAATTTTAATGTAATTTATTATGCCATTTATCTACACGTATATTATAAATTCATCACTTCACAGTATACTTGACATGTGATACATTTTTTATCAAACCAGATAATGTTGAGGGTGAATTTTAGTAGAATCATGTAGCTCGTTTATGTACATGTATAGCCCATAGAAACTATTGCAAATTACCGGTGGACCATAGCAGCCCAGCAATGAATCATTGTCAGTGATGAGGCTAGTGAATGCTGCCAAATAGATCAGGCTAGTGAATGCTGCCAAATAGATGAGGCTAGTGAATGCTGCCAAATAGATCAATAATATTGCATCAAAGTAGGGAAATCAATATATAAATATATATTTACAGTCAAGTTTATGGTGCTGTGACTGGACAATCAATAACAAGGCTAGTGATTTAATTTCGGACAAGCTCGAGCTAGAATCTAGGGCAGTTGCAGTTCTAGATACATTGATGCCTGATAGTATTTTCCTATTAGGTGTTCTAGAAGAGGTGTGGTGCGGTACATTTGTGAATAGAATGTGGACAAACCTCGCTTATGTTTCCTTGGAGATTGGTTACTCATCCACTCAAGCATTGTGTCAGGCACTACATGCAGAAATCATAGGAGACATGGAAATGTACAACATCAACCTAGCTATAATAGCTACATGTATGTAGTACGTAGTTAGAGCAAACTATAACAACGTGGCAGTCAAATGATAGCAACAGTACGTGGTGCAACAGAGGAAAAGCTTTATAAAGTAACAACAGATAGGACAACATTCAGTTTTTATACTAATTAAATTAAATATACAGGAAATGTTGCCTTCAAGTAGCAGCAATCTAAATACCCCGTTAGAATCGTCGTTGTGTGGTAGTCGATATAAATAATGGTAGAAGAATGGCTCTCAATGAGTTAGTAACCGCAAGTAGTACTAGCAGTTACTAACTCATTGGTACTGATGATTTGTCAGCAGTACAATATTAATGAGCCTTATGTGAGCTCCGTCCACATTTTAGGTCATTTTGTAACTACAATGTAATCTACAAGAGATTTTTCAATATGGTTTTCAACTATGGATTGCCCATACCATCAGAAGGGCAAATATAAAAAATCATAGCAGTGCTGTATTCCGGTTACAAAATATTGGTGGTTAAAATATTCAAAATCATTTAGCATTACATCGGGCATTCAGATAGTTGACACCAGAAGTGGCTACATCAGATAAACAAATCATGCGTCGGTAGAAATTCATTTTGATTGACTAATTCACTTCATTCACTTTTGGTGTCAAACTCAATTGAGCTCAATACAATCTTAAATGAGTTTTGGGGCTTTGGGAAACAGCTATATCTCATGACTGGAATGAAACACCACCATGAACTTTTGTGTGTGGTCTTCTGATAGTATGAACAATCCATAGTTGAAAAATATTTGAAAAATCTCTGGCAGTCTTTGAGTTGCAACTTAGGACAAAATAGTCTAAAATGTGGGCGGAGCTCACATATGGCTTACTAAGACTGTCATGTCTCCTAAGCCAGGGAAGTACATTATTGAGAATTATTAAATCTCTAGTAGGGGAAGGCAGTGCAGACTATGTCTGGTACCAGTATGCTAGCCTCATCAAATAACTGTCTACTGTGGTGTATGGGGGAGACCACCAACCCACCCACCACCATAGAGAGCCCAATTATAAGACGTGAAAGGCATTGATGAGATTCAAGCACAATCTCTGTAAAGCATTAACATAGAAACAAAACCGGAAGGATCAACTGAATATTGACATTCCTATACCTGGCATAGTGGATATATAGCGATTATACAGTCGATGTACAGCGGATATACAACAGTTATACAGCGGATAAATATCAGATATAACAGCGGTTAAACATTGGATATAATTACAGTATATTCCTGAACAACTGGTGCCTTATGCAATGTAGGGCACAACTCACCAATTTTATATTGAAAGACTGAAGATCAACGAGGTGTGCTTGACCAGACGGTAATAAGTTATTCCCAATGCGTAAAAGTTACCGTCTAGCAGTTTCATGAAGCGGTATAAAAGCTAACTGTATATTTTTATTTTTATTATTATGAAGAGAATCATAATAATTAATAGAATAATAATTATTATAATTATAATTATAATTGTAATCATTTAATTCGTAATTATTTAATAATAATTATCATTATAATTATCATTACAATTATAGCTAAACTGCATAATTTATAATTAGAAATTAGAAATGATAGAATCATGGACCACGACGATGGGAAGGGGTAACTGCCATTAATGGTGTTGCATTTAAATTACAAATAATTTGTTCTTTAATTTTACTACCTATTAATGTTATTATAAATAGAAATTTCATTAGAAAATATTATATTATTGTTAGTACATGTAAATGAAAGTAAAAGTAAATGAGGTACAACCAGTCAGGAATGGTAGTGGCAGTAACAGTAACAATGATAGCAGTGAACTTGTTATTATAATATTATCATCTAATAATATGAAATTAATATTTTTGATTTGATATATTTAAGAGTTATCTTTCCTCTCTATGTAAGAAGAAAGATAACTCGATGTGTAGAATATGCTTGAAATATGCAAAGAATCTCATCATCGAATATCTGATGATCTTACATTATCTGCTAGTTTAGAGGTCATGATGATAAAGCCTTCTATAGTACAGACATCGTAATAACGTCGTTTAATGGCCAATTGTTACAGACTTGTATGGAGTTTCACGACGCTAATGGTTAGGTGCACGTGACATGCCGGAAAAAGGATCGGCTTTAGCAAGTGTCCTAGAAAAAATGAGTGGCCTAATTAGAAACTGTTGATAAGTAACAGGTACGTTTTTAAATAAATAACAGATGGAATAGACTAAAAGTCAAAATGAATAAAACTATCAAAGCATAGATTGTGGACACATGGCGCCTTGTCAGTCAAATTGTTCATTGCGTATTGAACAGCTGTTTGTGAACGACGATCAAAGTCTAGTATTTATTAAAGTTAGAGTCCGCTTCATCAGTTCATTTCAAAGGTAACATTATGTATTTAAGTACATGTTTTAGGTTATCCAAGTCTTTGGAAGTGTGATTTCTATTATTTTTAAGTGCAATTGAAGCCAGCTGCAACGCAAAGTATTCAAACAATTATGGGGTTTTTGTGGTGTTTTTTTTTTCAAAAATCTGATATTGAGTCTGGTTTTCCTAGCGTGTGTTATCATTAAACTCCATACGGCTCGCTCCGCTCACCTCCCGTCATGAGATTATAATTATCATTATTACTAGAAGGCAATTATATATCTAAATATACTTACCAGAATCCATCAGCCCATTAGAATAAGAATATTTCTCCAGTACTATATTTTCAGACTGGCCAAACACCATCGAGTTACTTTTAATTTTAGTCTTGGTAGTAACATCTTCAGTGCTACCAATATACAGATATAATTAGCACGTAATACCTTCAGTGCTACCAATACACAGAGTAAATTAGCATGTAATATCTTCAGTGCTACCAATACACAGAGTAAATTAGCATGTAATAACTTCAGTGCTACCAATACACAGAGTAAATTAGCATGTAATTTCTTCAGGGATACCAATACACAGAGTAAATTAGCATGTAATTTCTTCAGGGACACCAATACACAGAGTACATTAGCATGTAATAACTTCAGCACTACCAATATACAGAGTTAATTAGCACACTTTACCAGATTTGTGATGTATGATTATGTCTCTTGACATCTCAATATTGTACCAATAGATAATTACATGTACATGTAAATTTGGTCTAGTGGACATTCAACTTTGCATACATTTAACTACAAGTTTGTCTCTAAGGGATGCTGTAATATTGAAATAATTATGTGATATTTTACGCAACGGCTAGAACAACAGTAGGTTACATTGAGGGTGTGAGAAGTGCAGGAATAACTGAATATTGGCAAAGATATATAAACAGAGCCAGCAGGTTCCTGGAGTGTTGCGAGATCAATGAATATATATACACATGCTTGACATATAATATTAAAAATCTCCATTGATCGATACATTGTCATTGGTGGAAAGTTAAAACTAACAAAATTATAATGAGGATGACCTCTGCTACTTACTCAGTGTATGAATAGTCCATACTCTCTGATTCATGGTGTATTATTTTGCGATCATATGGATCATGTTCATATGCTCTTAGTGACTTGAGAAAGTTAAATTGCTCCTCAGATGGAATATTCCAGAACACTACGGTACCTTGTCTAAATATAGAAAAACAATAGAACAATGTAACCAATTAAATATACTGTTACAAGTGGACATGATAATAACTAGTACACCAATCAAGTAAATTTTAAGCCAGTAAAGGTACAATGCTAAATGCATAAACTTGATGCGCTTTACAGATAGATAGACTAATAAGATTTCAATTAATGTCTTTGATATGAAGTTGTGTGCTCATGTTGGGTGCCACCAGAAAGAAGACAACTTATAATTTACAGATTACAGTTCATTGGTACAAGACCAGACTGTAACAATTTCCAAAATGAATATAATATATTAAATGCTAGTGACAGATATTACAGTTGCAGGCATCACATTGTATGGTAAACCGTATTAGACTAGTTGACTCTCTCTAAGTACTGGAAATGGTGATCTTCTAGGTTTATGGACAATGACAACGTATAATTGAAATTATCTAAAACCACTGATGTCTCTAGGTTCATGCTCAATAGCGTTATAAAAAATATCTGAAAGTACCTGAAAACAATGATGTCTCTAGGTTCATTCTCAATAACATACTTGGCTGTAAGATACTTGGCATCTTCTACATCTAACATATACAGCAAGCAATAAAAAGTATAGAGATCCAGAAGATCAAATTGATCGGTAGAGGCCACATGATATATGTGACACATTGATAAGGCTACGAACTGGGGCTTAAACCCAAATTTCATGAATTTTGTTTTCAAATCTGCAAATTTTCCAAATTTCAGAATTCAAAGTCAAATTAGTAATTTAATTGACGTAAATATGTTATGTAGTATTATTTTGGTAAAATATTAGACTCGAGCCGATTATAGTGTCGGACATTGAAAACTCCGACACCTGAAAATTTTACGGCTCAATTTCTCCAATTGGATATTTTAACCGCCGTCGTGAGCTGCTAAACGTATTGAGAAAATTGAAAATGGATTGTGAATTGTTGATTGAGGTTTTTTAGATCAGAATTTTATGCTGATTTGAGTGATGGAGACAGAATTTGGCTAAAATTTATATTTAAGCTACAATTGTTGAAAAGTTGAGGACCCGACACATTAAATTTTGTTTATGATTTTTGCATCGTGACTGACAGTTGGCAGATTCACAAAAATATAATTCCGTTCATCGGTCTGTTAGGTTCACTTTGAGCACAAGTTTATTGGGGTACCATTTTTTTGTCAACAAATTTTGTGTCGCAAAATTTCTTCGAAATATTTGTTTGACAATCATGGATTTCAGAAACTTCTTATCAGAATTTTTCTAAATTGAAAACATCATTAGATAGCCCTTAGCCTCTACCAGCAGTACAAATTTCAAGTCAATACAATTAGATAAATTTTGAGATTTAAGCCCCAGTTTGTGCCCAATTTATAGGCAGAGGGCATATTATTCGATTATTATGGGACACCTTTATATGTAGAGGTCATATGATATCAGAGGCACCAATCTAACAGCATGCTTGACAATATAGAATGCTGCTGGCTAGTCTGTTGTACCTTATATATTGTAATAATTTGTTACCCTGGGAAGGAGGGGGATGGATTATCACCGAGCCCAGGCAATGGTAGGGGCAAGGGCCAGCTGTCACTGTCTGCCGTCTCTAGCTGGCAGG
>JAOQGN010020871.1:0-13294 GCA_027564295.1 Himantozoum antarcticum
ATTTTTTATAGTCAATTCACGAAGCCATTATGTGGTTTTAGTCAATAAGCTCTATCTATCTATCTATCTCAGAACAATGTCCACTCTCAGCAGCGCTAGAGGACAGTTCTAAAGCTAAGCCATTACTGAATAGCAATATATTGCTATATTGCTCGTAAACTGGGATTTGAACCCGGGCCCTTTGCGGCACAGCGCCTAGCACAGTGGCAGGTGAATGCATCCACTACACCAGCTCGGCAATCTTAAAAATGGAAGCTTCGCCGGTGCACTTCAACACTCACCATACCACTGTACACAAGGCGACCAGAATTTAATCCCATGCAGATCAATATTATTTAGTCAATAATTTTGTGTTATCCTAATTGTCTTTTCTCACATACTAACCTATATGGACATTGCACATCACATCGTTTTGAGAATATTACTACAACAGAAGTGCATCTATTATGTATACGCCACGGACTAAATGCTCAAATAGAAAGTCGTTCTATGCTATAGATTCAACTGAGAAAGTATGACAATTGGGTACCCAACAGAACAAAAATATTGGATATATGCAAATTTCTCTAATTTCTCAATCGTAAAAGATGCCAAAGGTGTTTGTTCCGCTAATCAATTTTACTATCAAAAATACATTTTGTTGCATTGAGCTAATTTACTATATAAAAAATAATTATAATAATAGCACTTTTATGTGTTCATATGTAACTTACATAAAATTTAGTGTTAATAAAAATTTTGCTAAAACTTTTGTTCATTCATACACATTTTGGTATTTACTCTTTAGAGCCGTCTGGCAGAACTTTTCTCCACATAATTTTTAGTCTTACAAGTTTTTATATAGAGCATATTTGCAGTCAAAGGCGACAGCCGAAATCAAGGGCAGAAGAAAGTCTACCAATAATTAATCCATTAACTCAACGATATAAGTTGTGAATATATTTCCATTTGGAGTTTGTATTACAAGTATAGCAAGTAATAGGCATCAGAGCAACTGTAAATATATAGCAATAAATGAGATAAGTTCAGTAATTCAAAATTTAAGACAAATCATAAGAAATAATATCAAGTAGCATTGCATCAGTAAAAAGCTGAATTATTGGAAGTACACGTATAACTTAACATAAAGTATACATAAATATATAAATTCAAAGCAGTTTAATATAATGAGACATAACTGTTCAATAAATTCCTCAGATCATTGTGACAGTTTTATTTCTTTGGGATCCAAACTTCATTGTGTCTGTGGAACAAGTTCCATGGGGCGTCATAACCCGCAGTGAAGAACATCGTATCCGCGTCATAACTTCGCAAATCTTTCTTTAGCGCACTTTCCAGTTTTACAAACTCATCTTTAAAATAGTTGTATCCAAAAAATCCATACGGAAATCCTCCAAAGGATCTACAAAACAATAGATAGAGTGGTAACCAGGCATGTTGACTGCATGTATATGAAATGAAGATATCCTACCTCGACCAAAAAAAAAACGTGTTCAGTGCAGCTCTGAGATTTTGATTTAGGTTGTACAGCGATTGGTATACGATGGAAATTTGAATAGTTCTATATATTTTAGGAGAGAATATATGTCTCAAATTTGTACTTATGAGTAAACCTGAATAATAATATCAACATTAATAACAATATTTTTGCAACTTTGAGTCACCCATGATATGCGTTATCATAGCAACTTACCTGACGTAGTACTGGGATTTAGTGGGATGGCGGTAGATGGAAACATCTGGATCGGTTGGTTTTGGAGGGTTAGCAGCAAGCTCTTTGGGGATCATAAAGTTCATAAATACTTCCTTCTGAGCATGGCTTAAAACCACTGGTGCGGTCATCTCGATAGTTTGGTCTAAAAATTATGTAATTATATCTTTAGTTTAAATAATGACAATGTATTATGTATGCTACTGTTGGAGTTGCCTACATTGCCTACATCGGGTTTTGTGACTACACTTCGGTGAAAGCTCAGCTTGAAGTAAATGATTACAAAGAATAATTGGAATAAAACATGATGAAAGCTTTTTAAATCTAAAAGAATATCCAACATTGGAATTCCAATAAACAACTCAAGAAAAAGGACATCTCTAACAATAATATATAGAAAAGTCGTAATTGAAGAAATGTTTTAGAAAATTTAGAAGACATTTTTGAGAATAATTTTTTTTAGCACTACTTGGCGATTAAAAAGCAATAACACATACTTTGTAATAGTTAGTTATAAGGTTTGTCTCAAACGTGTGCAATACACAAATACTAAGAATAAAAACTACATAATATTTATTATTTACGGATTTATATACAAATATGTTTTGTGTTAGTAAATAACAAAAAATTAAATAGTATGCATTAAAGTATGCTTCATTTCATAGTTTATGGTTATGTTGTGTGCATGGACATACATAACAATATGCATGTAATACAGAAGATCAAAAGTAAGATTAATTCATGAGATCAAAGTTTCATTTATGAGAAACATTAATCAGATTATGAAACAGCACAATGTGACAGCACGAGTATAAAGTAATGAACATATTTGTGTGTCCAGGGTGTGCGATAACCGATCTACAACATTGAGCACAGCCAGAAATATAGTTTCAGCTATTAATCCAGTGCTCAAAGTCTAATTTTTTTTCTTACCACCTTGATGACATGAAAGAAATGCCTCAAACCATGCTAACTTGAGTAAATTGTACCCAAGCTACAGCAATACATGTAGTGGCATATACTGTCGCAATGGCAATATTTATTTACATTATAATAATTTAGAGGAGATTCTAAGGTGCTAAAGATCTTAGAAACTCCTCTAAGGCCTTCCTCTTACTGTAGATGAATTAGTAAAGATTTTATCAAATATTTCAAATTCTATACAGGCTTGCACGAAGCCTGTATAAAGACATCATCTCTTTATGCAGGCTTGTCACACCTTCTGGTGCACCCCGACTTTAACCACTGGCTAATACAGCTGCAGACAAGTACCGTTGGCATTAGTCTTGCTACACTGCCTCAATAGCAACAATACAACATTTTTATAATTGAAATGTCTTGGAATTAACAAATATACCTGGGAGTGAAATTTCAACCCACCACTGCCATGATATAATAACTGATAAGTATAAAAATCAAATTGTATAGTATTAGTTGCACTTACTTCTATCATTTTCACCCTCAATATAGTGATACAGCTTGGCAAATATAGTATGGATGCAATTATCGTCCTCCCAGTAATCTTCTTGTGTTGAGGGTGTTTGAACAGTCACCCACACTGATGGAATATATTCTCGTAGTTCATATCCCTGCAAGTAACATGTAATTTTAAGCTCATGGTAATCTTGGAACGAGACTATATGCATACTAGCAGTTTCATCATTTCATTTGTGATCTGTGAATGGTATGTTAGTCGTTAGATATTATCTTAAATTGTTATTGATAGGAAATACGACATGGGTATAAGACTGGAGTAATATTATAGAGAAATAATAGAGTATAGGAATGGCAGTCATCGTCACATACATGTATTATATACTATCTGAATCACATGATTGATACTTTCTTTTGGATAAACAAACATAGCAACAACAAAATGGATAATTTATATTAAAATGGGAAATTTTACAGTGTGTTTGTTGGACCAGTCAGTGTTTTGGAGCTATTGAAGCATCGGATTCTCTCAAACGCAAACAATTTGGATAATAATTCGTAATCACAAATAAATTGTGAGTTAAATAAAAGCCCAGTTTGAATGATAGCATATTTGGCTACATTGCTCACTGTGCAATGCATACTGGCAACACTGTTCAGTGCTCACTATATAAAGCACTGAACACCAATAAGCTAGTCTTTTTGGAAAGAAGTACAGTTTGCCCACCACCACCTCATCAACCGCACCTCATAGATGCCTACATTTGAGCATAAGCTTTAGAAATTTGCCAAGTAATTAAACTGCTAAAAATACCTGGACACCACTTTGATCAGCAGATTCAATTTCAAAACTAATACAACTAACCTAATATCTAAAGCTCGTAAAAAACTATTCGTCCGAAAGAAACTGGGATTTGTGAGCTCTGCCCCATCTCCGACTAAGATTTGCTATACCACCTTCATCGAGAGTAGCCTATTGCATCACTTTAGGATTAACTACAACTATTTGTCAACAGAGGAGCAAATTATAGATCTCAAATGTGCACATACTGTAAGGAAATTTCATACTTATTCAAATTTACCAATATTTAATATTAGCCAATCAATAGTCACTTATGTTTATTTCATGGGCCCTACATTATACATTTCATGTTCAATGGTTCAGTTTCGATATATTAATGTTAACATTAAATTATAACGGTACAGTACCACTGTACAACTTATGTCTTTGACCATTTATTTTTATATCTTATTATTTGTACCTATTTTTCAAGGCCAGTTTCCAACATCGGTTACATTCTGATTTCTCCTATGTTTTATAACTTATAAAAACATAGCAATGAGAGGAGCTAAAATACATCTATTATGTAATTGTTCACTACTCAAATGATTATTCAATAAACTACTTTAACACGGAGAAGACAACTTCTATTTTCTTGTTACCTCTTGCATAGGACCAATCTATCAAGGCAATCTTGCCAGTCTATCCTAAGGGCGATAGCGCAATCCTTTACAATACTATAACATGTGAGCTTTCAGGCGTTGAGATACCATCTATTATCTATTATCATTTCATTGGTAAGCGAATAAAATCTAAAGAAATCAAAATAGGCATCACCGATATAGAGCCAGCTTTATCCTTTGACCAACTTGCTTCTGGCAGATATGGAGTTATTAAATGTAGAACACCGCTATGCAAGCAATCGAAATACAGCAATTCATATCCTAAATACTGTTGCTTCATAAATAATTTGTTTGTATTCTGGTCAAAGAATTGTTATATATCATATAACATAATATATAATAATATAACATATATATTATACATAATAATGTATATATAACATGTATATATAACATAATAATATGCATGTATGTTATAATATAACATATAATCATATAACATATCTTATAACTGGTTTTTTTTATAGAGTAGTGATAGTAAGAGTAATGAGACTCTTGTTTTACATAGATATATCCAATTTTTTTATATTTCTAATCACATCTTTGGTCAAATTTTGGGGCAATTGTCTGAGATTTCTTTGTCAGAGACAAAGATAAATTACATGCATACCATCACCCTCACTATCTCACCCTCACCATCTCACCCTCACTATCTCACCCTCACTATCTCACCCACACCCTCACTATCTCACCCTCACTATCTAGCAAACTTGGGCAGGATCTCAGTGGTGCAGGTGGAGAGATACCCTTCTACTCCTGCACCACTGTGAGCCTGTCCAGGCTACTACTATCTAGCCATGTGTCACTCAACTTTTTAACACGAGCATATTTTGCAATTGACAGCAATAAACTTGTAAAACATTCTTATTTTATAACAATATTATGTATTGATTATGAGAGAGTCGCAGCTAAAACACCCCAACAATTCCAGAACAGAGCCATTTTCAATAGGCACAGTCATTGATTGTTGTTCTTCTTTAATATGGGAATTGTTTGGCACCAACTTTTCTCCAATTATGGTATATTAAAAATTATCATCTGTTTTGGGTATGACTAACAAATCAATAAAAATAATAAATAAAATCTGAAGAGTCACTGATGAAAAAACTGATGGCGTTCTAGGTTCTAGTAGCCAACAAAAATATAAGTTGCAGCTTTAAATATATTCTGCCTATAGTGTATATAATATTGGTGGAATAAAAAAAATTGATTGAATACGAGATAGTATAACATAATGAGTTACGTGCAATACGTGATAGTATAACATAATGAGTTACGTGCAATACGTGATAGTACTAATATGAATTTAGACAAAATAAATAGGAATAAATTAGAAAGACAATAAAAAAGGTGTGAGCAAGCCTCCAGATCAACAGACCTTGTTGCAAAACAATTTGTTATACAAATTTACGTTATTACTATTTTTGCTATGTTTGAATTCTCTTTCACATGGGAAAAGTTCATTCTGACCTAATTCGTACTACTATATAAATATGACATATTAGAATCCCACTAGAATACTCACATCATATTTATGCACTACTTTGAAGTCGGGACACTCTCTGCCTCTACAGAATGCTGGTGGTTCTGATACTGTCTTCTTTTCCACTTCAAACCCAAAAAAAGTTTTCCACCATGAGCTGGCAGTAGTGCCATGCACAACAACCAAGAGAACAAGAATCACGGATGCTTTCATTTTAATGCAGTGGAAATGCTAAAGTGTGATAGAGTGTTAGCGTGATAGAAATGTTACAGGCTGATAAAAAACCCGATTGTAAACAAAGTAATACCTACTGCTACCCTTTTATAGTAGCTGGTTATTAGTTGCATAATATAATCATGTGATCTTGTTATGAAATCAAAGTAGTGGATTCACTTGGCAGATGTCACCGGGGATGTCACCAAATTTAACATTATGCCAAATTACCTCGTCAAATATATTTTTTGTATTTTGTTTTGTTTCGTAACAACAGTGTTACTCAAGCTAAAATTTTGTCACAATACTGTAGAGAAAATAGTACAGCACAATACTCTAATATTTACCTGCCTCTAATATTGTCATAGTAGTATAATACTTAATAGTATAATTATTTTCAATTTTCATTGTCATATTATCAGGTAAGTGTTAGGATTCGCTAACCGATTGTTAGAGCTTTTGCATTTCATTTTGCTTTTCATTTCATCAGAACAGTGAATAATAATATAACAAGATATATAGACATATACAAAGATGATGAGTTATTGCGCAATATAGCATATTGCGCAATATAGCACTGCTGTTAGAGTTGAGTTCACAGAAAGCTACCGTAAATGTGACACACTACCCAAGGAGGTAGAAGTCCTCCTTGGACTAATAGTAGTCCTACTAGAGCAATATGGCATAACTCACTGGCCAAATGATCCCACAGCGCTGCAATTGGATACGACACCTTGCGATGCCCAGAGGGCAGAGGCAGACTTAGAGTTAGGAACATTTAGATGTACGTATAAATACTGAATAGTGTGTAGGATATCCATATTGGTAAATGCGATGAGACTCCAGGCTGCAGTAGAAAGTCAGATGGGATTTACTGATAATTTTGTACCGATAAAGAAATAAGCTTAAAATAAATGAGCTTTGAAAAAACGTTTTTTTTAAGTGTGAGGCATGTTTTTTTTACAAAACTGCAACGATTAGATTAGAAAGAGTCGAAAGTCACAATGAAAATCGAATTGGAAATTTAAAAAATCGACATAGCCACAATTATACTGCACCTCAAATAGTTACAACCAAGTAGAGCTGCCGTATATAATCTACAATTTCAGTTATAAACCAAGTAATGTTATCTAAAGCTACTAGAGTTCAACTAAATTACAAATAATTGTAGTAAATTGATATTCTTTGCTGGTTTTCCATTCCAAACTAAGTCACGGAGAAACACACTTATGCATATTATCGTTGCAGGCCTAGTTGGTATACTTTTAGCTCGTATATTTGTTCAATATTTAATCAGAAGGAAATAAATCTCAAAACAATAAATCTCAAAACATTGAATCAAAAATGAATGGAATTGAATCGATTTCAGTAAAATATCGAATCGAAAATGCTGAATCATTGCAGCCCTAGTTTTTTTATGTCTTAAACGGCTTATTCGTTTCTGGAAGGCCTGTAGCCGATTCAGATAAAATGAGGGAGCATTTTCCCAAACTTTTAAATGATAATTTAATTATGAATGAATAACGTAATTATATATAATAAATATGACTATCTCAATAAGGGGGAGACTACTTCTAGAGTTTTGTTATTGCTAGGTCTCCGGCTATTTGATCCGACTACTTAGGAATTCTTGTTAGCCAATGATTGTCAATATCAAATGAGTTAGTGGTAGAATTGGATTGGAAGTTCTTCCAGAAATAATGACTACTAAACATCTGTGGAATATTGTTCTAAATTATACTTGTAACGTTGACACCTGTGTCACTGTGTGTAGTTTCAGCCCATGCAATGTACTGTATGTAAATCGTGACAACACAATCATATCATTTCTGATGCTCCAAAAACTGTGAATGGTATGGTAACAATTAGGCAACGTGTGCTACCAGTATAAAATTATACAGCAGCGGCCTACAATGGAACACCAATGTCGACAAATTTGGACAATGCAGACATTGAGAATACTACATTCATGTAATCCATTGTTGTTACAATTCGCCATTCCATCATCAAGCGAAATCCACCTCTGATATACCGAGTATAAACGTGATAACATGGAAATGATCCATATTTCATTTCAACCATGTGCTACGTCGATGATGAAAGCCATTTGCATGAACCTTAAAAACACTTTAAATATTTTTCGAATCTTGCAAAATGCCAGGTGAATACCACAACCGGGTTTGGTAGTTCAAATAAATCATATAAGCCATGAAATGCATCATATAATTATAGACAGTGTTTATATTGTATATTGTATAGTTGTATATTGAGTAGTTGTATATTGAGTAGTTGTATATTGTATAGTTGTATATTGTATAGTTGTATATTGAGTAGTTGTATATTGTATAGTTGTATATTGTATAGTTGTATATTGTATAGTTGTATAATGTATAGTTGTATGTTGAGTAGTTGTATATTGTATAGTTGTATAGTTGTATATTGTATAGTTGTATAATGTATAGTTGTATATTGTATAGTTGTATATTGTATAGTTGTATATTGTATAGTTGTATAATGTATAGCTGTATATTGAGTAGTTGTATATTGTATAGTTGTATATTGTATAGTTGTATATTGTATAGTTGTATATTGTATAGTTGTATAATGTATAGTTGTATATTGTATAGTTGTATATTGTATAGTTGTATAGTTGTATATTGTATAATTGTATATTGCATAGTTGCAAATTATACAGTAATTATATAATGCTGATAATTTGCAACTTATCTAAAGAGTTTGTTGTCACCATTACGCTTAGCCTGTCCTGCCAAGCTTTGTCAAATGCAGAGTTACCCCCACAACGAATCCGGTCCCCAGAAACAAATTTGTTTCTGGAGGCCCGGATTCGTCGTGGGACAACTCTGCATTTGACAAAGCTTGGCAGGACAGGCTACATTACACTATGAATGAGAAGTATGATTGTAATTGATTGACTAGAACGTAAACTTTGCCATTTTGTGATATATGAACAACACATTGCCAACACAATTTAAATTATATATTATTTGCTTCATCTACTTTTCTAGATATTTAAACTCTATAATAAAAACTTTGGTGGAATAAGTTCCAGTAGATATCAAAATTGGGAGTTACATGGTTGCGCTGTATTAACTACCAGACGGCAGCTAACAGAAAGCAGGCAACCCTCAAGTATACATTCCCACGCTTCAAAGAAAGCCCCAAATAGACAATAGTAAGACTCCAATACCATCAATTAGCCACTTTGAGTACACATTTCGCGCATTTCGAGTTAAAATTTCAACTCTGTGATATACTGACAACCATATGGAGCACAAAGTCGCAATGAACAATCAGAAATGTCGCTGGAATGACACAAAATTAGCAACACACCAATCCAGTTGACCGAATTAGAATACTGTTCTACTATATTATATTGGTGTAATTTTCAGTTTGGAAAAGTACTTGTAGATGGTGCGTTTAAAAATAATATGTTGAAAATCTACTTGGACCTGCCACAGAGAATGGTATGTGGATAAAGAGAGACAGTAAATCCAAGATTGCGGTAAGTAAAATGTTCCATACATCGTTGCATAATAAAAATGTAGATTTCCACAAAATTGTGAATAATAATTCTTACACTTCAGCTCAGCCTGGCTTGCATACCAAGCCAGTTGGATCCCTCCCCATTCTGGGAAGGAGGCTTGGTAAAAAGACCAAGTCTCCTCTTGCCAAGCGGCTGAAATAAAGAAGCCCATGCAGGGATAGCAGATAACATACCAAACCGTACTAAGGCTATACATGACATGCTATATAGCTGACTGTTCAGCACTGATGGCAGTGGCACTAATGACTGATGGGACCAGTGGGTGTATTTATATATCTGATTTCACATTCCAATTGGTGTCTTCCAGACTCCCAGCCAACAAGGTTGCAAAAGCTGACTGCAGGAAACGCTAAATCAATAAAGATAATTATATGCCATTCACTCACATATATCACTTAGAAAATCTTTATTTTTAAGGATTAATAATAAAAATATACACTGGAAGAGGCAATGTAAATAATATAGAGCACCAAATGAAATGAGTTCAAGGCTCAACAATCTGGATTAAGATGATAAAGCAAAAAATATAATATGAAATCTTACGGCAATCTCTAGGACAGAATTGCAATCTCTATAGTAACAGTAATATCTAGTACAGCGTTGAACGTCAACTTGCATATTACAGACTCCAATCGACATTTTATTTCTTTAGAAGAAAGACCTCATTGTGTCGGTTGAACAGGCTCCACGGAGCACTATAATCAGTAGTGTAGAACATTGTATTGTCAAAACTATGCTCATCTTTCTTTACCGCAGTTTCCAGTTTTGCCAACTCCGATTTATAATAGTTGTATCCAAAGAGTCCGTACGGAAATCCTCCAAATGACCTAAAGAGATGTATAACAAATGTAAATGTAATGCATACGCATACTAAAGCGACAAAATAGTTGACAGCATATGAATAGTAATTATTCTGAAGATCGATTGTTCACCACAGTGAGATGATTTTTAATTATGCTGCGCAGTGATAGGCACCATCTTCAAAACTTCAGAATTTCCACAGGATGTGACATACAAGTGATGTCATTCCACTTATAGGAGAGGACAACTCATCAAGTCAGCAGAATAGCTTACTCTTTCAGTTTATGGACAGTTGTAGCGTCAGCATTTAATCGTCATCAAAGTTCCGTTGCACATAGTTTTCTACGTTGTTGTAAACATTGGGGACGACAACTCCCAAGATGTGATCATAGCTAAATAGGCGAGGCTCAAGGAATTGTATGATTCAATGTGACAGTATTTATTGCTTCACTGAGCAGCCAGCCGACAGTTTTACTCCAATTATTCCCAACACATATTTTGAGTGAAAACCTTAATTGATTTCTGCAAATTATCTGCCTACTTACCTCATTTCATTTACCTCAAAATATTACAATTTCTGTCGTCATGGCATGCAATATTCATCTTATCTCAAAACAATCTTAACATTTTTGAGTAAGTTTGCAAAACAAGTAAATTTAATTAAATACGATTTAAACATCTATGGTATTCTCAACTCTTTCAGTTGATTTCAGGTATGCTACAAATTTTATGATTTGAACACAATTCAACATAATATTGAAGAGTCATACTAATATGAGCTCAATATTCAAATAACTCCAAGAGATATTAGAATAATGGGTATCGTTACTTTTTAATTTGGCTACTGTGACATTAGCTTATTTCTGGGGCTTGGGTTTTTTTGGCAACCCAGAACGCCACTGGAAAACGGGTTGAAAGATGCGACGACCGAACTGAAAAGGAATTTTACCAAGTATTGTGCTCATATAGCAGATGTTCGCTATACGTTTGTAATATTAAGAACTCTATCGGTGTCAGTTGTTAGAGTGCATTTTTCAATTATCTATAACGATGTTTCCCGGTGGATATAAGAGTGGAATAAGACAAAAAGTAATAGGGAGTTTCAGCACGAAGTAATCAGCTCGCCGGCACGTTGATTGTCACATGATGCACAGAAAAGTGTGACGTGGGACCACGTTGCCAGGAAGATGGCGTCAGATTGAACAGCTGTGAAGCCTCATTGGCATTGTTGAAAACGCCATCGGATATCCTTGTCTTCCAGTGGTTCCAGAGGTTCTCAATTTTTTTTATTTTCCTCTATGAACAACTTAACTCGGTCGGTCAAATTTTACACTCAAAATAACTTGTGACAAATTTGAATCCAAAGCGTAAAATAAAATCTAAACTAAAAGTAAATTGATTTTGATCAATCAAATGTAGAATGCTGAAACAACATCGCGAGTTTGTCTGTTTGTGGCTGATATCCGGCAACTAACTAATGGTAACAATGAAATAACAATAAAGAGAGCCACAACTCCCAAATACAACTCCTTGCTGAAAACAGTTTGCAAGGATAATCTAGTCTATGAGGTCGGCATGTTTCACACAGACGCCGTCGAGCTGATAACTCCGAGCTGAAACACCCTAATAATTGTTTTGTTGCGGTTAATAACCTTCATTTGTCTAAGAATGGGAATGATAATATACAAGAAAGTCAATTTCAGTAGAGATAATAGAATGTTGAATCTAAACCAAAAATTTCCCAGATGACTTATTTTTCCAGACTGCTTTGGAAGCCAGTACAGATGCAGACATTTATAATTACTATTGATATATTTAGTATTTGTATCATATTAAAGTAAGAGTAGTAGATTACCTGACGTAGCCCAGAGTTTTGGGGAAGCGTTGGATGAATACACCTGGATTAGTTGGTTTTGGAGGATCAGTAGCAAACTCTTGGGGAATCATGAAGTACATGGAGACTTTCTTCTGAGAATGGCCAATGGCGACCGGCACTGTCATTTCCATGGTTTGGTCTATAACAACACAATTTCATCAGTTGCATGTTGCTGTATTTAACATTTAAATATTCAAGTCAGATTGATAAAACTGAATGAGGACAGCAAATTGCCGGCAAGGATTGTCAAAACAGAATACAGCTCGGTACTTTGGCCTTTGGTGTCGCCTTATTTGGGCTACATTTGAACAAGCACAGCAACATTTGAGTAGAAGTTGAAATTATGTGACCAAAATTTGTTTTGGTATTATTTCTTTTCAGTTCGATCACCATGACTTAGACCTTGGGTTATGGGTTTCGTGGGTGGGTTTTGGTGTCACAAGCAGGAAATTGAGAACTTAATCTTAGGTGCGCCGCCTGAACTGAAAAGAAATTTTACCTCAGCTTTTTTCCTGTTGCAAATTTGTTAACATGGCAACGACTAATTTTTAAGCAATAATAATAATAATAGTAATAAGAATAATGCAGTCTTTGTTCTTTGTTGGTTAGTTTGAACATTGTCTTGTCTGAGAGTGGGGGGGGGGGGGGGGGGACCCCAAAGGAGTGAGTAAGCTTGGCCAGAAAGTTGGCTTTACAGCCAAGAGTCTCAACACCCCAGGAGGCCACCAGTAATATACCACAGGCCTT
>JAOQGN010020982.1:0-13292 GCA_027564295.1 Himantozoum antarcticum
TTTATTGATGCTTCTTCTAAATTTTTATGATCTCTTTCTTATTGCAGATGACTTAGTATTCATTTTATTTAGTATTCATTTCGTATTTAGTATTATCTTTTATTGTAATCAACTGTTTTATGTATTACTGTAACCTTCAGTGTTTTAATAATGGAAATTGAATAAATTCGCATTCAAATTCAAATACAGTGTTTTGGAGTTGAAACTCGATATCATTTGCATTTATTAACATCAGTTGCTACACTAAATAGTGTAATTGCATGAAACATTAATATCAATATTGCGATGGATTTGCTACCATCCCGTCTCTATATTAACTCTTGCTTATGCCTGTGTGTCATAAGTTAGTGATTTTTATTATATACTATAGCACATGTCGGCTAGTGACAGGCATATGTAGTTGATGGCTTAAAGCCGCTTATTCCTCCCTTTTCCCGCCGCTTTTATCAAGGTGTACGTTTTATATTTACGCAGTTCAGTTCTACTTGAGTCGCGATAGAGTAAAGATGTATTGAATAAATCCACCTTTTACTTATAACTTAGTACTTTCTGTGTATTTGCATTATGTGCTGTGTTGGTCCCTTCCTGTAGCTCTTCTGGACCTGCTTCTCTACAGAGACTCCCTCCCCTTGCCCTTGTCCCGCATCATAAGCTCATGTTTTCTCTGTCAGTATATGCTGGTTGAAGGTTGCACCATATAAGAAAATTCTAGCTGGTCTCTTCTCATTCAAGTTGTCAGGGATCGGTTGCTGTTCACCTCCACTGCATAAAGTGGGGGCAAACTGTAGCAATATGAAGGAATATTTGAAACCATAGGTAAAGGTTAACGATAAATTATATCAAACCATGTTAATATTTAATTGATACCGGTATTATATTTTGTTGCGATTACTGCTCACAATTGTGGTGGCTTGAGTTACATAGCAGTGTTTGAAATACATGCCATGAGCTCTTCTACAAATTTGCATACACGTTCGTTCATATTAGCGTGAACAATCGATCCAATTATGAACGTGGAGTGCTCCTTCAAGGTATCAACATATAATTTCATTCCAGATATTTGACACTACTCAAGAGCAATCAGTAGTAACTTGCAGCAGCCAGCATCGGCAAGTAGGCATCCATAGGCATCAGTAGCAGCCAGCAAATGAACAGGCACCGCAGGAGCCGGAACCAGCCAGCAGCAGGAGCCAGAAGCAGCCAGTAGCAGTCAGCAGAAGAAAGCATCCAGCAGCAGCCAGAGACGGCAACCAACGGCGGGAGCCAGCAGCAGTAGCCAGCGGCAGCAGCAGCCAGCAGCAGTCAATTGCAGCCGGCAGCAGAAACCAACAGCAGCAACCACCTAGCTTTCATACCTGTCTTAAACCATTTTTTGCATTATGTCCTGAAATTAATGAAAAATAACCCATTGGCATTAGAATCGCGCATGGCTTCTACCCTGTATGCGCACTGACAAAATACTGGCAGCATATAACTATATTAAATGCAATTACATAATACTCGATAGCGCAGATCAATAAATTGAAATGCAAAACTGCTATTAATTCAATCTTTCCTTTTCAGCAGCAAATTAATTTATTTTCTATCGAATGATAGATCAATTGATCAGTTGAGTTTTGCATCATGTGAATACACATAACAGTAACACATAACATGATTATAGTGTAGAACTGTTAAAATGTTTGCAAGTACGATTATAGATTGGCCTGACCTTGGGATTGTGCTGCTTTGCCGAATGGCTGCTTCAATAGGGCAGTCTAAACAATGTCTGTTGCACGGAATAGCACTTTTGTCTGTCTGTGTTAGGAGATATTAGGAAATATGTATGTTATTTACATATACATGTACTACATGTATATAGGACTTATACTATTGCAGTATAAGCCCTATATAGTACATATACATGTACTATATAGGGCTTATAATATTGCAGTATAAGCCCTATATAGTACATATACATGTACTATATAGGGCTTATACTATTGCAGTATAAGCCCTATATAGTACATATACATGTACTATATAGGGCTTATACTATTGCAGTATAATATCATCCTACTGATCCTCCATGATGCAACAACTACCTGAAATGGTAGGAAAGGAACAACTTGACAGCTAACAGCATCGTAAAGCACATACCATTTTATTTCAACCAATCACAACACATCTTTACAACATTCGGTTCAATCAATGGAGCGGCAGTAAACAGTATTACTTGCCAAATATGTGTATGTAGCTACTGCTAGCATTAATAATATTTATAACATGACTTGCTGCTATCATTATTGTAATCCGTGTTTCTGTAAACGATATCAGACCTGATCCACTAGAGCAACCCTCCTCTCTTCCATTACAATTCAATCATCAAGTATCGACAATTCAATTCCGACAATTCAATAAATGAAATATACAATCATGTAATAAACTTTAACGGACAATGTAAGATCTACTTAAAATTCAAATAAATTGTGTTACAATGTTTTCTATATAATATTATGGAAATTCCAATTGATAGAAAGTGCAATGATGTTAGTCACCACTACAACGTTATAGATACGAGTATTGACCACCTGCAAAGTTTTAAAGTTGCAACGTAGTAGTTGGACTCTGCTTGCAGGTTTCTCCCTAGAACTGCTTCCCACTAACCTCTAACAGGCAGTTGCATACATCTAGCCATTGTGATCGGCTTTTAGAAAGCTCAATTCAATGGGCCAGCCATTATAAATTATACATCGAAACTATTGAGACTGTAATGAGTAACTCCCGAAACAGTCTCCAAAGTTCCAGAAGATTCTGCTCCTCCCACCTGACAGGTGCTGTTATTTGTATCAAAGTTGGCATGATGACAACAGGTGGACACACAATGCTGCAGACAGCTCATAGATGTCAGATTAGCTAGAGGAACGGATGCCAGGCCACTCATCTTGGTGTTAACCGACATTTTGTACATGCTCCAGTTGACTTGATCCACTGTAATATTATACATGTATATGTCAATTGTACTTGTGAATTATATTTATTGAGAAACACAGTATTTCCTAAATATATTTTAAACAACACATAGGTTCATGCTAACATTGTTAGAGAGCTGAGTGTCCATTAATGTGTTGAAGTGCCTCCTGGTAAAAGTTTTCAACTTATGCAATGTCATTGCCTTCCTGCTTGCATTATGCCGATAATGCATACTTTGATTCGCACACAAATTTTGAAGAGGTCTGTTGGCTCAACAAATTATGACGACAAATCTATTAGCAAGCATATGCACCCTCAAAGTAAGATCTGGAAAACGGCACAAGCTGCTCTCAATTTTTTAACCAACACCTGGCCACTAAAATGAGAGCCATGATAAATGCGATTTCAAGTTTTCTATAAACCGCCTCGAACTAAACCGACTAAACCGGATTCGCAACCTAGTTCGCCGTGCCGAGGGGCGGGTCTGAAATATGTTTTTTATTATATTTTATTGTATTTGTGTAATAAAATATACTAATATAATAAAATGTAATAATTCCAATAACAATTAATCAAAATGGTTCATAAGTCTGGGACAGCAAAAACATGACCCAGCAATATAATTTAATGTGTTTGTTAATTACTGCTGAGGTAGTGAACGATTGTTTTGTGAACCTCACAATAATTAAATATTCTTTTGAACGGTGGTCAAAGTCAAAGAGTTTTCCTAATGGCTCTATTGCAAACTTTTGAAAAAATTTATGTATCCACGTGAAAGATTTGTCTGTATTTTGGAGTTGTTACAGGCTCATAGAGCCCTGTACACTAACCCGGATACACTGAGCACTAACTTTGAGCTAAATACATTCTAAATCTAACAGCTAAACATTCGGTGACTACGTTTGTTACTGAATAGGGTTTGGTTTGCAATTTTTTCCTTCAAATTTAGTTCAGTTTCTAATTTCAAGACAATTTCAACTTCAAGGAATATGTTATATTCCTTACCTTCAACTATTGGCTAGTAGTAGTAGTATGAATGCTATATCTAGTACCATTAGTAGCAAGCGCAGTGAGTTTCTGATTCAACTCACACTCATTTGAGACAGTTTCAATTCATCAATAAAAGATATCCTTTGGACCATTATATGCATTCGGGAGTTGCCTTACCCGATGGAGCTCTTCGGTGTGTCTTAGTCACTGTAAGTCTAAGAGACACTACAGAGCTCAATGCATTCCCCTTGATATATTAGACCAACATTGAAGTGGATCCTTGATCCTGTCCATTAATAGACTTGTTAAGACTGTCATTGGTGGCTTAGTGGTCTAAGCATGCAGCTATGACGCAAGTTATCTGCAATAATGTGAGTTCTTGTTCCACCGTTGACTGGGAGGTTTTCGTCCCGTAGAAGGTTTCCTCCTTGCCCACATTGAACCCCTACGCCAACATCTGTGCCATGGACTTCCCTCGATCAGCTCTCCTATCGGATTAACACGTGCAAATAATATCGCTAGGGCATCGAAAAAAAGAGATGTCGGCATATATATATATAGCAGTGTATATAACATATCTGTGTTTTTTCCATTTTTACGCTTGTTAATGTCACTAATGAGTAAACTGGATTACATACACATACCAGTCGCAGTGCTTATTATATTGGAATGTTTATTAGATTTATTTTGATTAGAAAACCAATCATTAGAATGTTCGCAAAATAATAAGCATTAATTTATTGTTAATGATATATTGGTGTGCTGTTCACTGCTGATTGCGACCTTTTGAAACCGTGCCACAGGTAATATTTTAGTAAATATTCTCCAGGTTCTGAGAAAGGGGGTCGCGAATCCGCCGCTTATGTATACTATTATGAGACTGACAAACCTGTTGCTATCAGTCAATTTGAATTACCATAATAGAGATGTCTTATCATCGAAATCGGGACCGGAGGTAGAATAAAAATGTTACAGAAAGGCTCGCGGAGAAATATAATAATAAGTATATTAAATAAAAGGTATTAAGTAGACTAGTGTAACACCAACGAAGACAGTAAAGTCAACTGAAGACATTCTTTTAGAAGAATGTCAATTCATTTATGGAAGATTTGCAATTTGCATTGCTGTGCATGTACATTAATGTTCTTTTATACTTGCATACCTTCACAAACAACGTCTTGTTTCACTGGTTGTGTCTCAGGGTAGGATACAGTCAGCTTACCATGAAGCTCAATTGTATCAGCATTCAATGTAAATACATCTCCATGGCTTTCACAATTGGCAAATTCCATCAGCCTCTCTTCTTCGTAGGCGGACCTCCAAATTTCTAGACAGGAAATGGCTCCAACAGCAGTATTCCGAAGCTCAAAATCACCTATTTGTTTATTGAAACAATATAATATTTTACACAAGAATAATTTGGAAAAATTTCCAATTACTTAACCTGTGCATAGATATTATCTCATGTTTGTTATAATTATATTTCACAGATACTCCATTTTTCACAATTAATATTGGCAAAACCTGCAATAATTGAGGATCACATATTTATTTGAATTCACTCTGTAATTCCGGCAGTATTAATGGCAATAAAGTGAACATGCAATTTTGATGAATTTTCAGCACAACTGTTGGACCATGTTCTGTTCTAATCAGGCAGTCACTGAAGTCTTTAGATACAATTCGACAGAAATATTGCGGGGGACCCGGAAACACTTGTGACAAAACTTTTTCTTTGAGACAGGTGGTGCCCATGCAGTACTAGCATAGTACTAGGTACTCTAGACAGCATCATCAGTAACATAACTGTGTTCATTGCGAACACCTGGCATTTTGTGCCAGTTATATCAAACTACTTGCATCACGGTGTACTAGTTTGGATCAACATCATAGCACTTCACCTCCCACATTGTGAGCCATGCAAGAGCCATGTTTAGAGACTGCTCTGCATGAGGCATGAGGCATGAGGAATTCAGCAGATAATTAGTGTATAAGCAGGATTAATGCTTCTGCTCAGTCCTTCATTGTAAGGAATCTATCAACTCTGTACATGGATATTTTTCCAAATGCATGTTTAATTTGGGGTTCTTTGACAGCATGAGATAAAATATATTATTGCAATTGTATTTTCTCAAAATACATGTATTAATCACACTTTATTCTCAATAACCCAATAAACTTGATTTGCAGGTCTAAAGTGTTATTTACCGAGTGACATACAATTAGCAGGTCAGATGTCAAGTAGTAATTGGCTAAGAGAAAGCTGAATAGAGGTAAACAGCATTGAAAATAAAGATGTTATTCAATCTTCGCCCGGTGAAGAGTAAAAGAGGAGTATAAAGTAAAGTACTGCAGTGGTAAATGTTTGCAGTAAATAGTGATGAAGTATATTTTGTTGCACCTTTTACCTTGCTTGTGGGTAACTGGGAGGAAATCTTAGTTTCACCTCAACTCAGGCTTTATTTTCTCATTGGGGAGCATATTTACTCCTTGGTGAGCTTTGTGAATCTTTTCAATCGATGCAAGTATGAGGAAGTAAATAGGTGACAGAACAGGGAGAAAATATGGAGTAAATAATATAGCTTGAGTATGTAACCTAGTAACCAGACAAAATGCAACTATTGGAGTCTCACACAATCTAGACATTGTTAACTAGAGCTGGAACGCATCACCAATTTTGAAGTTTGGTCGAATTCAGGTAATACTGCAATAACCATGCCTGGGTTCGGGTCGGGTTCAGGTCAGGTTCTTGTTATGAATGTCAAAAACAAATCCACTGTTGATCAAATTGATAATTGTTATACCCAACTCTCATCAGATAGTTCATAGCTATGAGGCCATTGAGCGTACACTGGGACAATATTTCATGTTGTCATCATAATTGTATGCAATTTATAATTACAATGCTCATGAATACTTACAGTAGCATTCCACCACCTGTAATCTATGCCACACTTCTAAGAGTTTCCTCTTTTCCCCACTAGTACAACAGCACTAGCATGGAGCTCTTCTGTTGTAACATCTAAGTAGCATGGCTGCTTTGGTGGGGTTCAGGCAGCACACCACAACCTGACTGACCGGTGTTGGCTGAAACTACCCGCTAGGTGGCAGCCTATTGTCCCTCTAATATGTGCATAGCGCAGAGGTTTTCCGAAGTGGCTCCACACCACAGCATCATTTTCTACTCAAGGGTGAATGGTCAGAGAATTCACCACCTGGACTTCGCCACTGGGCTGGTAGCTACTTCATCAGTGCACTGTAATCCCCTCGGCCTGTGGATAGCACCAGTTGACAGACATCAATGGGGCATATATTTGAAGCCAAGGATGGCATGCCAAGGAAGCCATCTTTATTGACCCGAATAAGCAGAAAAACTACTAGAATCCTAACTTCTTTGATTCTGATGCGTTGTTGGATGACTCCATAAAATCGCAGTTGGATGCCATCAGCCATTATCCTATAGCTCTCACAATTTCCAAGCTTTCTACTTTCAATTACTTTTCTGCGGAGCCAATCAGAAATGTATGCCTTGGCCACTCCCCCAGTAATGGTTATTAAACTGGCGGGTATTTCTCCTTTGAATAACTCGGCACTACTACTTGCTTGCATTTTATCTACTCAATCAGTTAGCTCAGCTAGCTGTTGGGCAGTTTTAAGAAGAGTCTCCAATGACCCTCTCAGTGACCTTGTTCAAAGAAGATGCCTCTTCTGAGTTCTTCTTCTTCTACTTGTCTTGCATTATGGCTGGCACCAGGTGGCTAAATATTGAAGTACTAATTCCCAGCTTGCACAGTATTTTCTGTTGTCGGGGTGGGAATAGCCACCAGATACCTTGGCATGTAGGCATTGCCAAAGTGCTGGTGAAAGCATATAGCATAATTATATAACCATCCCTACCTGGTGTCTGTCAGGTAGATCAGCAAAAGCCATTAGAATAAGTTTCTCTAGATCAGCTGAGTGCTCTTTGAAAGAAGGCATGGCATTCTCACTTAAGAAGACTCTAGTTAGCCTTGGCTTCATGATTGGTCATGCCAAGCCAAGCTCCCAAGACGGTTTGAATTCCAAGCACATCATAGGGCCTCCTACAGTGTCATGCCCCTCTTTGCAAGGCCTTCGGATATGAAGGATGGCTGCTGTATGTGTTCATTAATATGCAAGAGTACATTGTTAAACAGATGTAGGAAATAATCTAACTATTGCCCATCACACTGGGATGTTTTAAGCTGTGCCCTTCCATTAGGCTGGTGTCAACCAGCATTCTCCCAACAAATCAGTCAACCTATGCATTGCTAGACATTCATCGGGAATTCTCTTGGCGAGACTATGCCTCTTGCCCTTGATCCGCAGTTGCTGGGTGGATCCAAGATGGTTTTTTGCTCAATGCCATTGCTCCAATGAAATCGTTCTGTCAGATACATCTAAGGGTTGACTGCCCTATCAGCAGATCTTAGATAATGGAGTGAATATCTCCGAGGGACAACTGCATTGCATAACTATTGCGTGCAAAAAATAACCTCTCACAAATCTGACTGGAGTTAGAACAGCAAATCACGTCTTCTATGCAACAGGTTATGAGGCTGGCCTGAGAGACAATCTTAGGCCATCTTTCTCACTGACTTTTTTATTTGAAAACACGGACAAAATTCACTCCTAAGCAGGCCCTGGTGGTCCCAGGAGTCCTCCTACCCTACCCGGAGGGGCCATACAGAGCTGTGCATAACATTTTAGGCCGATCTGAGACACAGGGTTATGGTGCTATACTAAGTTAAAGATAATGATAGATTTACAAAAAAAACATAATTTTCATGTAACATAATTGTCGGTAACGCAAAAAGTATGCTAAAACATCTAAATCCTAACAAAGCCAAAAAATAATTACATGATTTCTTACACGGTTTCCAAGTGAGCGTTTGATGACATATGCGTCCTAGTAATCGATGTTATTAACACTGTATTACAACTTACAATTTACAATCTTCCGAATTTCTATCACTCTGCGGAAGGCAGAAATCGATCATTGCCCAAAATATAAAAACCGAGTGAACCGAATGAATACCGAATGAGTACCGAATGAATACCGAATGACTATCGAATGAATACCGAATGAATACCACCCGACATCACTTACATTTATTTTGGGCATGTTCACAAAAGAGGTTATCGGTGGTCAGTATAACAAGTTTCTCAGGTAAAACTGCCATGGAACAGTATGCATATCAGCCGAAGATAAGCACTTATGCTGAGCTTAGCAGATATGCTCTTCTGCATATTACTGGTGGTCACCTACGAACATTGGATATGAAGCCAGATACCACCATAACAGTGGCCTTAGTTGACATGTCCAAGGCTTTCCAAAAAGTTGATCTTAATCCAGTAATAAGAAATCAATCTTGCTTAGTGCCAATCGATGTCTGATATCACTGCTGAAAAACTACAGGAAAACTTTATAAGCAATTGTCAATGCTGTGTACGACTCAATGATTCAACCTCTGACCACTTGCCCATCTCAGTGGGCACGCCACAGAAGACTAAGTTGGGTCTTTGAACGGGGTAGGTCTAAATTGACGATCTCAAGCTACCAGTCCCATCAGCAAAATATGCTGATGACGTCACCATCTATTCTACTGTCTCATCACATTTACAGGGTGCTTTGGATTTGTTGAAGGATCGCGATTAAAAACAAAATGTTGGCAAATTGTTGCGAGACTGAATATTTAGGTAATAGTCATAAACAATCTAGTTATAGTGATTAAAGCATGAATAGCAAATTATTAGCATATAGCAGCATTATCAAACTGTTGGGTGTATCTTTTGATGAACATCTGCTTTCAACATATATTTAACTTAATAAGTACAAGCACTATTATGTTATCACCAATACGCTTATTACTGTATTATCTTTTAGTATTGTTGCACCCCCATATAGTAACATTAGCCTCTTTTGCGATCCTGTTCATGGAACCGGGGGACATGGCCACAAATTTTTTTCATTATTTACCTTATTGATTATTTAGCTATGAAAAATAATCAAAGTGGATCATAAGTCATGGACAAAAAACATGACCCCGTAATATTTTTCAATAAGTTTATTCATTGATGTGCGGAGGTTGCGAACAACGTTTGCGAACCTTGTTATATTTAAATATTATTTTGAGCAGTGGTCAAAGTGCAAGAGTTTTCTTAAACGCTCTGCTGCAGACTTTTTAACAAAATTCAGCACATTCGTTCATTCTGCCGGTGGACTTCTTAAGATGTCTACATATTATGTCTTCCGATGTCTTCAACTGACTAAGATCTTCATAGACATCTGCAGACATCTGAGGATATCTTGCCGACATATTAAGATGTCTTCACAGACATCTTAGATCTTCTTCAAGATATCTAAGAACAGCTACACTATCATTGTTGCTCTAAGAAATGTTAAGATATTATTAGAAGGATTTATTACTTACGGACTTCTAAGATATTCTGTGACCTACAACACTACGAAAATGGCCCCTGTACAAAATTACCCTAAAATAAAATGACTTCGGAACCTAAATGCCTAACCACAACCCAATGTTCACATATGAGACTATATATGTTTCATTATTGCCTTTACTGTGTTGATGCTAGAATAAATTTCCCACGATATTGTGGTCAATTAATGTCTCGGCTGTTGTTTGATACCTCACTTGTTAAGATTAGACCATAGGTAAGCTCACAGTGTCAACATTTGCAGGGCAAGTTATTACAATTTTGATAAAATTGTGTGTTTTGAGGAGTTGTCCCCTATCGTCAATGATAAGTCTTTAGGATAGTGATGGGGAATTTCTAAAATGTAAATCTGGCCTATTTATACTGAGGCCAGATTTTTGTTCACAGAAGTGTCTTGAGCATGTGCCGCATCATATTGTGTAGTTGGTGATCTCGCAAACACATCGGTGTGGTTACATTATGGCCTTCCTTTGGTATGGGGGCCATTGCTAAATAGCACGGGTATTTGTGAATCCTGAATTCTAATTTATTTATTATATAGTTCATTTGAATAAAAATTGAAATAATATTGTTTTTCTTTCAACTTTGACTTCTATTATATGTATATACATTATGTAAAGTAAATATACATGTAGTGAAATTGTATTTGGCAAAGTGCATAACACTATATTTAATCATTAAATAATTATCTCAGGTGTTCAATAAATAATTGTGTCCATGTAATATATAATTTTGGCTTCAAATCAATTTACGTTCAATATTGAAATAAAATGAATATTTATATTTCCCATAATAACCAAACAATCACAATGGATATGGGAATAAAGACACAGTTAAAATATTCATAATTTGAGTTCTTTTAGCTTGTAATTTTGAATTATTAAACATTTTATTGCGTTAGAAACTAATTATTAGCATCCATTTATTTTGGCATGTAGCAAACTCAATAGTTTAATTTTATTACTTTGCGATTGGTTATGTTGACGACCGCACTACCATCAATGAATATACAAATCGCTCAAGTTATGAACATTGATTGGTGTTCGTGATGAAAATATAAACATAGGGTTATAGGAATTGAGGTAGGAATAAATATGAAATGAAATTGAAGTCAAACATTGACATTAGAAATAAGTTCATAAGTACCTAAGATAATTATCTAATCAGTTATTATAGCATATAAATCAATAATATAATTTATATACATATAATGGAAGTCAAATTTGAAAGAAAAAAAATAATATATTTATTATTATTGAAATGGACTATAATAAATCAATCAGAATTTAGGATCCACAAATACCCACGTTGTCTAGCATACCAAAGGAAGGCCACAATCCAACCACACCGATATGTTTTTGAGATCACCAATCACACAAAACGATGCCATACATGCGCAAGACACTTCCGTTAACAAAAATTTGGCCACATTGCAAATTGGTCAGATTTACAGTTTATAAATTGTCAACAATATCTAAAGGCATTTCATTGACGATAGAAGACAACTCCTAAAAAACTATCAAAATGACCACAAACATGCCTTGCAAATGTTGACACTGTGAGCTTACCTGTTGTCCAATGCCAACAAATGGGATATCGAACAACAGCTGGGACATTGATTGACCACAACATGGTGAACAATTTATTCTAGAATCAACTCAGTAAAGGAAATAGCAAATAATGAAACATATATAGTCTAAAATGTGATGCGGTGAGGCCATTTTTGTTCCGAGGTCATTTTGTACACGGTCCATTTTCACAGTGTCGTAGGTCACAAAATATCGTGGAAGTCTGTAAGTAATAAAACCTTCTAGTAACATCTTAGAATTTCTTAGAACAACAATGAAGGTCCAGCTGTTCTTAGATATCTTGAAGAAGATCTAAGATGTCTGTGAAGACATCTTAATGTCGGTAAGACGTCTGCAGATATCTGCAGATGCCTAGGCAGATCTTAGACATTTGAGGACATCTGAAGACATCTGAAGACATCTGAAGACATCTGAAGACATCTGAAGACATCTGCAGACATCTGCAGACATCTTAAGAAGTTCACCGGCAGATTGAATGACTTTTCCCAAAATTTATGTATGCACATGACGGATTTGTCTGTATTTGGGAATTGTTACAGATTCTTAGAGCCTGTACACTTTGAGCACTGCTTTTGAGCTACATTCTAAATCAGGCAGCTTAAACATACGGTGACGTTGCTACTGAATGGAGTTTGGTTTGCAGTTATTTTCCCTTCAAGTTAGATTCAGCTTCTAATTTAAATGCAAATCTCAACTTCAAGGACCATATAATTTTCCTTACCTGCAACGATTAATTAGTAGTAGTAGTCTGTTATATCTAGTACCATTAGTAGCCAAGTACTGTGAGTAACACTCATTTGAGACAGCTTCATTTCATCAATAAAATAATTACTTTTGGTGTCATAACATACATTGGGAGTTAGTGTCCCCTTGCATCCACAGGTATGTTATGAGGTTTTTCAATGTAGAGACGTGTATAAAGAGATCTATGGTTTTCCACTTTTACATTTGATGTTTAACTAACTAGGTTATATAAACATACACAGTGCATATTAGATTAGGGTTTTATTTGATTTGAATGCCATTTATTAGAATGTTCACAGAGCAGAACAATAAAAATTTAGTATTATATTGGTTCACTGTTTTGTATTGATTGTGACCTTTGGGAACACAGTACCACAGTACACAGTACCACGGTACACAGTACCACAGGGAATAATTACATAAATATTCTACAGGTTCAGTGAACAGGGCTGCGAAAGTGGATATTAACTCTTTCACTACCGACTTATTTTTCGAAATTTTACATGCCTCACTTTATTTCAATATTCTGAGAGAAGTTGC
>JAOQGN010021093.1:0-20117 GCA_027564295.1 Himantozoum antarcticum
GTTGAACTTAAAATCAAGCTGCGCAGGCTATAGTATGCAGACACAACTGTTCAACTTTGCACACTTCTGTGACGTTTCAAGAAAGAAAGGGAGGGTAGCTACATTTATAGCATGCGAACTGCTATATCCCATATAAAATGGGAACAGATGTCACCAAACAAACCAGCTTAAGACAGTTGCAAAATTACATTATTATATGCTTGGGCAAAGGACGTTCAACTTTTGAAATGTTTTATTTGTATGATATTACTCAAGGAACGAGTAAGTGGCCTTTCTGTTACTGTTACGTTCTTGTGAATTTAATTATATACATTTCAAATGAGAGGCCATGAAGACATGGCTTGTCTGACGATGCCTTACTTAATATATAGGTACTGACATTTCAGAGCTTCACACTTTCAACCATCCTACCTATGTCATTGTACAATCATGTATTTATGCGATATGTGCATAATACTATAGTGCAATCTTATATTTATCCGATGTGTCCATAATACTATAGTGCAATTCGCATGGCACAGTGATTTGAAGAATGTCAAACTCATACAAGTGTAGTGTATTCTTATGAACAAAAGCAATAACAAATACTCCAAATTAGACAACTTGATAAAATCAATGAAATGTATCCAAAGCCTTTACAAAGTAAATGCATTGCTACTTAATTTGCTTTCATCACTATAATAACGATAGCAAAAAAGTTATTAACAAATGTACCTTACATTTACATGTACTTTAGGTTTTCTGATTGAATATGGACAGTTCTCTGAAAGTATTAACATACTTCTTCCATACTGGTGTAAGACTTAGCCAGACGATGAATTGCACATGTTGAATCTCAACTAAATCGATTTATTTTCTGTTTGCTTATTTCAATTTATCAATTGATATAACGTTAACGATATCTGAATTCAGTCTGTTCCCTGTTCTCACAGTGGAAAGGAAGAAAGACGGTAGCTGTATGGTTGTCCTGGAATGTGGTAAATAGTTGGTGCTGTCTTATGGTTTCTTCAGCAGGGTGGCATTTATAATTTCCTTTATGTGGAGTTTTGAAATAGGATGGCATCCTTGGTACCTTAGCATCTTTCCTCCTGATCTCCGTGAATACCAGATTAGTTTCTCCAGCAGCTGGATGTCCTGGCTAAACTGCTGTGCTGGTTGTAGTCACCAATGACAAACGTAGACACATTTCTGTGCAGGCTATCAGCATATTGGTGGCATATATATTGGTGTAGTGATCCCAGACACTTGAGAAGTACTCACCCTTCGGTGGCATGAGAGAGAAGTAAGTGAGAGTTCTGATTTATTGTGTGGACTGTAACCCACATTTCTCTGAAGAAATACAAACTGGTGAAAAGCTTGTGTAGTGACAAGAGCAAACGAAAAAAAAGAAGAGCTTTCTAAAAAGCATAGTGGTTGATAAGTTGAGACAAGTTTCTGTTATGGTACAAGGAATTATCCGGTATCGCGAATATGCGTAAAACGTCTTAGATCTGAAATAGTTAATAATAATTCTAATGAAATATATTATCAGATTAATCGATCCAAGTTCTTAAGGGCAGTTATTGATAATTTACAGCTGATTTGCAATTGATTTGCACCTGATTTATGTACTTTATAGAAATATATCTAACATTTGATGTATTTAACTTTTTTATCCCCTACATGATTTTTGCATTTATCTAAACATGACTTGGCCAAGCTAGAACACATTCCCAAAACATAGCCCAAAACACACCTAGTATTTCAAACTAATATACAAACAATAAATAACAAATATTTGTCTCTCAAATATCAGAAAATCAAACTGGTAAATATGATCTCATGCACTGTTGACATCATGTTGTGAAGTCACTCCTCTCCGATTAAAGTAATTGTCATACCGGGGTATTGAGACTATGGACTGTAAAGCCTACTCTCTGGCTACGCTGACTTACTCACTGGTTGTGGCCCCCCACTCCAAGACAAGACAAGGCAAGACGTCACTCCAATTGCATGGTGTCACCGTGCATGACACCACCTGATTGGCTAATCAAATACACAAAATTTGGTGTAATTCAGAGAACACAGGCTTGTGTGCAGCCCTCAAAGGATCTAATATTTATTTGCTAAGATCCAAGATTTATGACAGATATTAGGTGTGTGGCCTATGCTTAAATTTAATTCCAAAACTATCTACTTAGAACTTTACTTTGCCTACCCGAACCTTTCTAAATAGGCTGTCATTGAACCTTTTATCCCTAACATCTGTTCAAGTTTTATCCACACTCTAGCAATGAAAATGTTATCAAGAACTCTAGAGTTTGTTGTCAGAGCCTCAGAGTCAGAGCCTCAGAGTCAGACTCTCATTTCAGTAGAATTTAAACAATATTTTAAGCAAGACTTCCTCTTGATATTTTATGAAATTTAGGACTTCTACTAATTCGAACAACAAACTTTAAAAAATATTTATTCCTGTCTTATGCATTACTGAATGAATTTACATGTATAACTTCGTTATTTAATTATCACTTTTGAAGATTACTCATATTGTAAATATTGTGTATTGACATTTGCACAGAATGGATAATCAAACACAAACACATAAATATTTTAAGTTGATGGACTATTTCATCATTAGAGTACTTCATTTACTTACATATATTTCTGCTTTAACGTCTTTGCGCTTTACAATTTACTCAAATAAATTAATAGAAAATAGTAACAGCTTGCAAACTGGCAATAATTGAAGGCAAGCTCTTTGTGGATTCTAGTACAGCAGCAGGCAAATTCATCCACTATGCCAGCTGTTCAACCTTAAAATGGTCAGCTTCACTGGTGTATATCAACACTCACCATACCACTGTGCATAAGGAAACCAGACTCCATACCCAAACAGAGTTATCCAACTCCGACATTGCTAAAGCGCAGAAATCCATCTGCTAGTGACTAACATATAGCAAGCAGCATAAGAGCAATAGATAATGGTTTTTGCAAGTGGCTACAGCAATTGCAAACATTCTTGTAGCAATCCCTAGCAAAACTATGTGCTAGGGATTTGCTAGGGATAACTAATTGAAAACTTGCCTAGCGTAACCCTGTGCAACAAAGAGCCCGAATTCAAGTCCCAGTTTATGAGCCATTACTATTTTCTATGAAGTTATCGTTGCAAGTTGTGGAAAGTATTATCTATTGCCCTCCTAATCGCCTCGCCCATCCACTGGCCTGTCAACTTGCCTACTTCTTACCCCTTTATTGGCCACCTACATGCCTGCCTACTTACAAATAGCCTCTAATAACAGCAATACTGTTTACCTGTTTAGCCGAGTCTCTCTAAATAGACAGAACTTCTATCGATTGCTGCCCTACTGGCTGTAGTGTTTTAGCTGCACACATAGCTGCATTAACCATTCAACACTGCACAAACGCCCATAAAATATGTATATTATGTTGTGCAACTGTTAGCCAGTGACAATATAGGTTATACAACTATGCTATTCATTGATTTCTTTTCAGTACTCATGAAAAGCATTCATTGTTGGTTTATTGGAATATACATGCACTATTATAGACTGTTTTGTGGACACCGCCTAGCCTTCACCCTTACATTGCCAACATCTGTGCTACTCACATTATTCACTAATTGGAAATTGCACACATACTTAGTATTATGCTCTCACTATTATTAGCCATTGTACAGTACATGTTTATGCTTTTATTATTACCAGTTTTATATTATGTATTGTACGACCAGCTTGGATCTTTCACATGGGATCTCCCAGCACAAGTCAACGGATTCTAAGAATTTGAACATCATGTCAAGGAGATCTAGAATCACTGAAACACAGCCTGGTGAAGGACTTGCTCTACACCGATTAGCTGATCTGTTGGAAATAATGCACACTGAACCCCCGACCGGCTAAACGCGATTGGTTCACCGCCTCCCAGTTTGAAGGCACTGCAAATGTAGAATATATTTTATCCAACAGTTCATGGTGGTTGCCGAGGCTAACCATTGGGAGCCGCAGCATCGATAATACACCTAAAACATTCACTGAAGGGAGGGGTTCAGTACTGCAGCCGGTCCTCTGAACTGCTAGGTGCGCAGACTACCCTTAGGAGCCGTTTGGCATCTCAACCAGAGAGGCCAAGTTAAAGCTCAGTAGCCTCAGAAAATATGCCCGTACGTCATTGCAAGAACACGCAGTGGAAGTGGGAAGGTTGGTTAGCTTAGTTTACGCTGACCTGCCAGAACCACACCAGCTACAGATGTCACTGGATACTTTCCACAGCACATTAGGATAGTGAGTGTCACCTGTTGGGAATAGAAACCCACACTAGAAGCAGCTGTTCGCACAGGAAATGACTACCTGCAGATCAAGCCATTAACAGACAGAACCAACTACCAAGTACAGCAGCTAGAAGAAACAGAACCTGCAGGACCTGCGCCTGTCACTCGAGTGCTGGCGAAGTCAAAGAGGCCCTGCTAACAGCATTTCAAGAGCTGGTCAATAAGGTAAAGAACCTGCAGACTCTCAACCATCCCAGATCTACCCAGACACAGGTGATACCTCGACCCAGGATGTATTGTTGGGGGTGTGGTACCTCAACCCATGATTTGTTGTTGGGGGGTGTGGCACCTCAACCCATGATGCGTTGTTGGGGGTGTGGCACCTCAACCCAGGATGCGTTGTTGGGGATGTAGCCATGTAGGCCATTTCCAAAACTTTTGTTCCATCTGCCCATGGCCTAGGGCACCCCAACCCCTAGCAACAGTCAAAAAACAGCTACCACCCGCAGGAGTAGTTGGCACTACTGGTTGCAACAGGGAAAGATAAGAAAAGGAGACAGATCATGTCAATAGATGGATGGGAACTACCCAGACGTAGTTGCCCCCAACCCATGCTACCGTACCAGAAACCAACCCGGAATGCCTACCAATCTCTACCAGTGGAGGAGAATGACATTAGCGACTTTCATCAAAGAGACTGCCAGAGGGCCAGATATCACATGCAATCTCACACTTCACAAAGGCAGAGAAATACTAACTGGGGAGCAACCCAAGCATGCCGTCAACCGGTCGTGGGACCGGGTGAACCTCCTTCAAGGTGGAGGACAGCCCCAACAAACAACCAGCTGAGCTGCACTCCATGTGGAACCAGGGAACCTATACAGCTCAAACCCTATACAGCTAGAAACCCAGGCATACCCTCAGCCGGTCATGCGACCAGCTGCACTTTCTTCAAGGGGAGGACAGACCCCAACACATAACCAGCTGAGCAGCACACCAGATGGAGTCAGGGAGCCTATACATCTCAACACACAGAGACTCAGGCATATCCTCACCTGGCCATGGGACTGGCTGCATCTCCTTCAAGGCGGAAGACAGCCACCTACACACCACCTGCCAAGCACCCTGCCAGACGAAGCCAAGAACCTTGTACAGCCACATCTAGAGAAAAACAATATCAGCCTCTACCGGTCGTGGGATCGGCTGGCCCTCCTTCAAACTGGAGGGCAGCCATCAGCACACCATCAGCTGAGCCTCCTTCAAGGCAGGGGTCGGAAGCTCATAGAACACTACAAGGGGAGGCCCCAGTTCAGTTTCCACCGGTCACAGAACCAGCTGAGCTTACTTCGAGGTGGACATCAGCCACATATATCTGACCGACTGAGTTCCCTTCAATGCGGGAACCGGAAGCCCATTCAGTTAGCCCATTCAGTTAATGCAGAAAATAGACTATTCAGAGCCAGCCAGTTCCTACCAAGACAGGTTGAGGGATGACCAATGCATATTTTGATAGACATCGGCTGTACAACCAACTTGCTCTCTAAATATGTGTTTGACACTGCCCAAGACAGTGCGAGGTCAACTAGAGTAGTCAGAGAGCCGCGGCATAATGCCAGTTGGTATGAGATTGCTGTTCTATAGAGTGATACAACTGTCACTCTGACTCAGAGAGATTAAGACAGAGGTGACATTCATCGTGGGACAGATCAATGAGGACGCCATTCTAGGAATGCCATTCCTGACCACTCCTAATTGTGCTATGGATTTCAGCCAGCCAGTGGAGTCAATAAATGGAACCGAACTACAATGCACGGACAGACCTGGACGCTTGGTGACCAGCAAGGTTCAAGAGTTTATACATGTGATGGTTCCAGTGCAAACAGAGATGAGCCTGTGATGCAGAGTTGCTACAAGCCACTTCTGCTCAGTGGGCATAGTAGGGGGACACCCAGAAAGCCCGCTCATCGCCACCAACCTGAACGAACCAGGAGTGATGGGAGAGTGATGGTACGGTGCATGAATCCTACCAATCAACCATGGGAACTCAAATTAGGAGCTACACTAGGAACTTTCACAGGAGTTACAGAAGATGTGGAGCTACATCAGTTCAACTCTGTTGGTGTGAATACAGCTGAACCCACACACATAGGAGAGCCAGCCAGAGTGTGCACACATCTTCAACATATGTTCGAGCTAGGCTGCCAGAGTTGTGAAAGCAGGTGCAGTGGTTGGCGAGATTGCTAGCAGAATATGAAGGAGTTTTCAGCACAGGAGATGGAGCCTTTGGGCAAACCAACCTGGTCGAGCACAGTATCCCATTGTTGGAATGTGCTGACCTATCCACCAATCATCTAACCGGCTAGGGCCTTAGAAAGAGAAGGAAGCAGAGAGACAAATACAAGCTCCCTGCTTGTAGGGAGCTTGTACAGAAGGATTTGACTGAACTCACCAGCAGAGCCTGGAGCTCTCAGGTGGTCTTAGTCCAGAAGAAGGACAGACTCTGGAGATTCTGCATGGACTGCCGGTGCCTAAATGCTACCACTCTACCAGATACCTACCCATTGCCACGAATCGATGAGAGTATGGATGCCCTAGCAGAAAGTAGATTATTCAGTAATTTGGTTCTGCTAAGCGGGTAATGGCAGGTGCCACTGTACACTGATGTTCAAGAGAAATCTGCCTTCAACATGTGTTCTGGATTGTGGAAGTGTCAGTTCTCCCCTTTGGACTGACCTCTGCTCCAACCATCTTCCAGAGGCTGATGGAGCGAGTCCTACAAGGACTGCATTAGAAGTATCTTCTCCTCTACCTCGATGATGTCATAGTCATTGCTCCAGACTTCAACACAAATGACCCATCTGGAAGCAGTGCTAAGCAGATTGCAACAGGCAAGATTGAAACTTAAACCATGGAAGTGTGAGCTGCTCCAACCAGAAGTGAAGCACCTAGGGCATGTGGTGAATGCTGATGAGGTGGCCACCGACCCAGACAAGATAGCAGCAATGGCTGAGTGGCCAGCACCTATCAACCTGAAGGAGCTCAAGCATTCCTGGGATTCGTAGGATACTACAGACAGTATCTGAGAGACTTTGCCTCTACTGCCAAGCCTCTAAACAAACTGATCAGCAAGGAGGTGACTTGGACTTCGGAGCGGCGCTGCCAAGAAGCATTTGAGAAACTGAAGGATGGTCTAGTGACAGCACCAGTGCTAGGTTACCCAGACACAACAAAGAGATACCTCTTGGATACAGATGCCAGTGTTGTGAGAGTGGTGCAGTCCTTTCACAAATGCGATATGAAGAGGAGCAGGTCATCACCTACTATGGCAAGACACTCTCTCAGAGTAGTCTAGTAGGCTATGCTCTCACTAGTATTAGCCATTGTACAGTACATACTTGTGTTTTTATTATTACCAATTTTATATTATGCATTGTACAACCAGCCTGGGACTGTCCTCTTGCCCAGGCTGCATGTTCAACAGATCCCCTGGGCCGGTCCTTATAGGCCGGCCCTTTTCACTATATAACCAAGCTGTTTCTCATCACTTCTTTCGTTATTATCCATGCCATGCTACTGAGAAGACGTATACAATAAAGATTACTATTACATACAGATTACTACAACACTCTAGATTCTACATGTACTTCACTAATGTTGTTAAAGATCCCATAAGCTCTACACTAGTCTTAAAGGCAATCACTGTTAGATCTTATGGTAAAGCTCTGCACTAGTCTATAAGGCGACTACTGCAGAACTTGACAATACCACCGCAGATTTTACTTATATCATCAGTTGCATTTCAAACTCCATTGTATGTTTGCAAAGGTTAGATATGTCTTAAAAATATTGTCAAATCTGTGGCATGCAATGTACGGCTAAATTATTCCATTTATCATCATTTTACACGGCTGAGCTTCCTTGTAGCAGGAAAAGCTAGCCACGTTTCAAAAAAATGTCCAACACCCTTGCACATAAGTGAGTTAAATGTGTACTTGTACATGCACATATAAAATATAGTTCCTGCAATATGGATGCAAGACTGTGTAATGAAAATGTTGCAGTGAGCATGGGGATGTATTTCTCATTATGCTGCAAACAGAGATTATTCACTGAGCTACATTGGACCTAAAAAACTGAGAAGCAAGCTGAAAATCAAAGCTGCTTTCGTGTTTTACGATATCTGATAATTAGAAGTTGAGAAAAGTCAACCTATGATTAATAGAATCGCGCTTTACACCAATGTGCTGTATATTTCCAATTCCATATTTATTTATTCATTTTAATAATTAAGGAATAAATAATGAATGTCTATATTCTTATTTTATGAAATAATAAAGTATATTGAAGTCAATAAAAACAATTTGTTTACATGAACACAAATCCATTGAACCTCTATGATGGTTATTAAACTAATAATTTTAACCTAGTAAATGAGGCCATATATATGCATATAATAAAATAACAAAAGTTAAAGGAGAAGCCCTTATATATTGAATCAAAATGAGATAATAAACGTTTTTCCTAAGTCCTGAACCCCGAGGTTCAGGATGCAGAAATAGCCAGACAATCTAGCAGGTGCTACATGGCAAAGAGAGATAACAATGCTAGCCACCCAATGACCTCCAAACTCGAGGGTGGGAACTTTCCTAGTATAGCTCATGAAATCTGTAAAATGTAGATCGTAATTCATAAGATAATTTTGATACATGTAACGACAATATCTGAAATCTTATGAATTGCGATCTACATTTTTGATACAGATTTCACGAGCTATTACTGAGCACATAGTGACTGCTCACTCACTATGTGTTGGTGCTATCTGAATTAGGTTGCGCACATAGAGCAATAGCATAAATAGTATGTTGAATTAAACAATATTGTGCTGGATTTCTCTTGTCATGTTTGATGAAATGAAAATTTATATGATTATGATATGGATGAAAGTGTCTATCTCAATGATGCATGTCTTTTAAAGTGAATTGACACAATGCTTTACAGCATGCATAAAATGAATAAATTCTTAAATGTCTCTAACTGACAGTAAACAACCCTACACCTGCGGCCGGCTGGCGATGGTTGTCTTTATATATCCATTTCGACCCACAGAACCTCGGAGGAGGGCCCTGTGAGAGTGCTAGAAGAGTGCTATTTACTTTATTTTATACTGAGAAGGCAACTTCGAAATTTCTACCGTACCCTAAATTGTCACAGTGCATACTAGTACTGGAGAATCTTTCAAACTGCATACTTCAAGTTTAGTTCGGTAGCAAATTGCATTCTCAAAATCACAGGAGAAGAAATTTGTTAAACATTTTCTTAGTCCAATCTGATTTGCATGCGATGAATATATCTAAAATATAAAACTGGCATGATTATGGGCAACTAGGTTTCATTAGATGAAGACTTTTATCGCGTATTGCAATTGCAATAATAGCCCATTGCTGCAGTGAAGAATTTATGCACGTACAATTGATTGCGAGCTTGCAATTTTATCTCCCACCTAAGAACCTTGACTAGCTAAAAGTTGTTGTTTACAACATGTGCTTGCTTCTCCGATATAATTTGCACCATGTGAGCTTTTCTGCCATTTGTATTAAAATTTGGTGCAGTGTAAATTTCACCGTCAGAGAAGCCTCTGTGGAAATTGATGAGATGCAAATACACCTATTCATACAGAGTCTATAGATATACTAACAGGATCTTTACAATTTTGTGCGCAGACTGTGAAAGAGTCAAGTGGTGTGGGACCTTTGTGGCATGGTGCCACTGGAAAACTCTCACATACCGCATCTGATCTGAAGACCACCAGGTTTGCTATGAGGAGGTCTTGTGATTCTACACAAAATATTACAGACAGCTTAGTCTCAGTAGAGATTAATTATTTGAATCTGTGAATTTGGAATAACTTTATGTGTTAAGTTTGGAATCACTCGAGTCTTCTGGAAGGTAAGCAGCATTAAATATTATATCTCCTACATTCACTAGATGATGAGCTGTAAGTGTGTTCTATAGTCTGCAGATGAGCTGTAAGTGTGTTCTATAGTCTGCAGATGAGCTGTAAGTGTGTTCTATAGTCTGCAGATGAGATGTAAGTGTGTTCTATAGTCTGCAGATGAGCTGTAAGTGTGTTCTATAGTCTGCAGATGAGCTGTAAGCGTGTTCTATAGTCTGGAGTCTGTAAGTCTATAGCATGCAGATGAGTTTACTTAAACCACTGGCTAACAGGTCTTCGATTCTATTATGATAATGATATATAATATATCTGACTAAGTATTAGCAAATTAATCCAATTTAAGTATAATATTTGAAAGTTTTATCCAGAAAACTTTGATATTTGAAGTTACATTTATGAGAGCGGGTGTTCCAACAGTTGCTATTGAATGCAGGCTATTAAATATGTCAGCTATCATATAACTGAGATTCGACTCAATATATTAAGCTGATTGCCTTAGCATTCATTGTTGGTAAATTCACAGTATTTTAGTAGCTGACATGCCTAGCATAATTTGCATACATTCTAATGCAGTGAAATGGTATGTTGTGCCACCCTATAGCATATCAAATAGCTTTAACACCAGAGATATCATGCATCACTAACTCACACAGTAACACATAGTATCCTATCATATTACATTTTTATCATATTTTAATTCCATAATCTATCATTCTACACGTTCTTTATAGTATAGATGTAATGTACATCTGTTATGGAGAACAGTAAGTCTTAGTTCTACGGATGGTATTGCGGGTGGTATCACGGTAACCCCTTCTTCGTTTACAACTGTTTATACTTAATCCAATTCATTTCATGCAATTCTTCATTTCACTCCACTCTGTTCAGCTTTTGCTATCAAGCATTGTTTTCTCTTAGAAAGAGAGATCTCTCTTAGAAAGAGAGATCTCTCTTAGAAAGCGTGATCTCTCATTGGAATACTATGACTTTATTCTCTGAAAAAGACAGTTCATTTGACCCTGCATGAGCATGATTTATATCGAGAATTTCTGACAAAATGTAACTGAAGCAAAACTGTATTTATATGTTGTAAGTTGCAATTAATATGCAGTGGTACTATTAATATACAGCTTAAATGGTTTTGAATTTGTGATTGTCATTGTTGAAATGCACTAACATAGCGGAATTTAGATGCAAAGATTTTGCTTATGCCTACTGCATAGCTTACATCAAGAAACAATAATAACAATTAATATTAATTTAAATGTAAAGCGAAAAGATTTGCACCGCTTGATTCTAATAATTATTGATATAATGTTAAAATTCTTCATACCGCATAGTTCCGACATAAAACGCATGAGCTTATATACGGGACCACTGTGTGGAGGAAAATATGTTGAGTATCACTGTACAAGCACATAGAACTATAAGCGCACCTGAGCTTCTATTTGAGACTGGTGTGCTTCTAATTGACACCAATTGTCCGCCTATGTTTTGGGTTATACAGTAGATTCATATGAATGTATAACCATGGACGCCAGTTGGAAATTGCTTACTAACATGCGCAAATCTGTATGTGTCTATGAAACAGGAAATAGCATTGTTTGTAAACACATGGCCACAAATAGTGTCACTCTTACCAAGAGTAAGTCACATTTTTACACATTTCAATGTACAAATATTTTAATTTTCACTCATTAGAGATAACAGTTACGTTATAAAAATAAATGGATTAAATTTGAGTCTTGTTAGTAATTTGTATGACCACAAATGACATAGTATTTGATTGCTTTGAGATGCCAAACAGCTGACATTGTGTTGCCACACTCACTTACAGATTTACATTTTAGTTAACAATTTAGTTAACATTTACTTGTCAGTTGACTTATTAATGCAGATTATGTCAATCTGATTAACAACCAGAAGCAGGTGGGTACCACAGTAATAAAGTATATCAATGTATTTTCACAGAACTCAGTCTCGCTTATAAGCGCAGCAGCTAAATAGCCTTTGTAAAAGGGCCGACGTAACTTTTTCTTCATGGGTGCAATACGTAGGCCTATGCGTGATTAGCCACTAAATGAAGACATATCGCACAAACGATTAAATTGTCCGTAAGGATCTCGCCATCGATTTCTCTCTGTCGCAAATAGGTAAAGTTGACAGGCTTTCTGTGAGACAAATAGTCGAGTGAGAAATTGCTCATGTAAGCCTGCTTTTAGGCTGCCAACTTTATCTATAAAAGAGGTTACCTGTGCGCTATACTACCAGGTGGTAATGAGTTAATCCCACCGCTTAGAAACCTCCTGAAGAGCGGTATATGAGAGATCTAACATTATTAATGAGTTATACTAAAGGTTAACGCATAACAACATTTTTCAATTTTTTCCCAAATTCCGATTGGTGGAATTTCAATGTAGTACCAATAACTAAAATATATATATTCAGCCTGTCTTGACAATCTTGATTTCAAACACAACCTCTAATTCATTAGAAGTTATTGACTCGTCTTCAGGTTGCTGGAGCATGATCATTTCCAATGAATGTGCCGGATTTCAAGTGAATCAAGAGTTGTCATTCATGTTTATGTTTATGTTTATGTTTACGTTTAGTCATGTGAAAACACGAAATTATATCAGTAGGTCTGTGCTGCAAAGATATAAAATTATCAACTATGAAACATGTACATTATCTACAGATAAAAATAGAATGTTAAAAAATGGCCTCATTGACAATCTGGATAGCCTGCTTTATAAAACAATCTCTGCCTTTTGATGTTCCGTGATTAAAATATCTTAATCTTTCAGAAGGCATTGGGCTGAAATGTTTATAATTTACATAGTAATTTAATGTTTTATAAGAGATTAAATAGGAGGCAACCAAGGCAAATATAGCATAATTACTATTTTACTTTGCTTCTCAACCCTTCGAATATAGCTAAAACCTGTTCTGTCCAAGTTCAATTTGGCATGATGTTTTATTGTGGCGACAAGACATATCGGTGTGTCGTAATATTGGGCAATCACCCATACTTAATTGTAGTTGCATAGCCATCAACTGGAGTCACCATAGCCACAGCATCCTCATAGCCACATAATTTATTCTATAATCTCTTCTTTTAAATAATCAAGCAATTGAAAAATGTAATTATAATAATATATGTCCATTGCTTTGTACAGTTTGTGGATGTACTTTCAGTTGACAATTGTATGAAGTTGTATGCTAGGTTATTTTATATAACAGCAACCAATCTACCCTACAATAAATTAACAACAACTGACAAACTCCTACCCACATAAACTTAATTTACATAATTTATCACCCATACAGTAAGATCATCAGCCAAATCTGTCAGTTTAAAATGCATTGATGTTTGCATTAATATTGTAATGGAATGCGGCCACACAAAGTGGTTTGGCAAGGCATCACAAGAACCTGCGTGGCAATCTAGAGCTTAAGCGACTGAGGTTAGGACAGTGGTGCATAAGGTTCAGTCACTTCAGAGGCAGTCCCAAAGCTGTACCGTAACTGAAAAACAACCTCTGCCGGCTTACCTGGCACTAAAACCCATTGCTTTGGAAATAGGTGCGGTTCATGAAATGCTTGAACAAAATAGCACTAAATTATTGAAGTTAACTCATATATTTGAAAACATAAGCATGAAAGAGTACAAGGTGTCGCTCCTTGAGGAGCTAAAGTTGAACATATCATAGAAGAAAAACTGCTGGTCCTATTCTTGTAAAAGTCAGAAACCTGCCAGCTGGTATTCGGCACTCCACTGGCTGAATTGGTTAAAACGCACTAAACATAATTATATTAGCATCTTATGTACAAATTTACAAATCAAATAGAGAAGACAGTGTCCTACGGCATAACAATGGCTACGCATAGCACCCACGCGCTCCAAGTCGTGGATGACATTTTTTTGAGGAGTTGAGAATTGCTCTATTGTTACTCACTTAACCTCCATAAGTGTGTGCGTATAATTCATAACGTGAACTTCTCTTTGAAATTCATACTAAATGCAATATAGCTCGTTCCAGATAGGATGCAATATATAATTTTCTTGACTGCACACTGCTAAAGTGCAACTAAATAGTTAATGGCATTCAGTAAATATCTTATAATATAATATGTATTTTAATTTGTGGTTTGCGTTGATCGCATTATTCTAAGATTAGTTAAGATTAAAAAAGATCAATTTTTAAGGTTTAATTCTGGTCCTAATTGATCTTATTTTGCAAAAAAGAATTAATCATATTCCTTACCCTTTATGGAGTACAGTGATAGAATCACAGTTTACAGCTCAAGTTTACATCAAACTTGCATTTGTAATCAAGTACTTAAGAATATTAATATAATTAAAGGTATTTCATGTTTTTAAACTTCACTATGACCGATAGTGGTGGATATAATAATGGTACCTTCTATGTCCACATTGTAGATGTGATGACTACACAGTGAATTAGTGGAGATACTACACGACTAGGTAATATTTAGTTTCATAGGAGTTGCCTAATCTCTTTTTGAATCACCGACAGTGGAGTGAACAACTTCTACATAAATAAGCGTGCCTAGGGCAAGGAGTTGGAGTGGGGAGGAGAGGAACCGACATATTATCATAATGTTTTTTCTTGGACTTTCGGGGGTCTACTAGAAAGCTCTCTGAAATTTCTTGGTGACAATTTGACCTATGCCGGAATGTGTGAAATGGAAAATGAAAATTCCTTTTTAGCGATGCAGAGGGAAAGTCGATGTTTACAGATATGGTGATAGCAAAGTTCATGTGTTTTTACATCTGGTAAGATGGTCTTTTGCATTATACAGAGAAAATTAAATTTAGTAAATGCTCAATTACAAGCCTGTACTCATGACCTCTTGCTGCTCAATATCTGATCACGAGATTTAGGGAATCCGTTCTGTGAAGGCCGGTGATGGGTCAAAGATGTGATCTCAAGATGAAACTTCTTTACGTGTATATCGGCAAAAGCCTTACTCATTGCTTGCTGCAAATGCGATCTCCAAATAACCTTGAGTACATTTATGACGTTTGATTGCCCAAATATTGTGGGAAATTTGGCCTGAAGTGTAGACAACTCCTTGTTCATTACGCAGATTGCAATCATAATACAGGTCGTTTCTGCTCCTCCCCACTCCAACTCCTTGCCTAGAAATAGATGGTTGTTGTGGTGAATATAAAAAAACTGGAATAGTTAGTTAATTAATAGTTCAGATGATAAATAGGAAACGGAAACAATTAACCTACAGTTATATTGTAGTAAAAAAAAAATTCTTTATCTTTAGAAGCAAGCAATTTCTCAAATATCAGCCAGGAATGAATATTAAAATGTATAATTTCAAGCAAACTTTTTTCTTAAAATGTAAAATTTCTATCGAACTTGTTTTAAAAGTGATTTTCTATTTCGAAGATTCTATAATATATAATTGCTATAGTTAAGCAAGATTGATTCAGATTCATTATTTTGCTCAAAAGATTAATCTTGGTTAAAATATTAGGCCACGGAATGGTAGTAATCATAATCTATTATAATACTATCACATAAAGCCTATTCGTGGAACAGGTTCATGACCAGTTTATCGGAAATCCAAGGAATAAAAGAAATGACGTGTATTATTTTCAATATTATATTAATCAAATGGTTTGATAATCATAATTCGGGAAAAATATGTTTCTTGGAAAATCCCAAGATAATAAAAGCAATAAATATTAAATTATATCACCTGAACCACAATTGCGAATAGACTATAAGCCAAAATAATAATGGGAAGTAGATCAATTAAGTGTACTCGATTACCTCCCAGGCTATTTGAACAAAATCCTTAACATCAAGGTTCCAAACCGCATTACAAGAAGTGCTTCTAGTATTATTTTAGTAGGTAAGTATAGAGCTATAGACCATCACTAAAGACCAATGGATGGCGATCCATTTCTATTCCTGTGTTATGGAATCAGCTATTCAAAACATTTACGGAGATAACATCTATTGACTTGTTCAAAGCAAAGCTGAAGACTTATCTTTTCAGGAATCACTATAATCTCTAGACTCAGCTGTGTAGGCTCAACATGCGCAATCGTTATCTTTTAGTTTATTTTAAATTGTATGCTTTTTATATCTTTTAACTTTTTTAGTGCCTAGTTTGCACAATATTGCTTTTAATTACTTACATTATATTGATACTAGTAGTTTAGGCTTTATTTCAATGAACTGGATCAGTTGTAAATAATTATGTACATTATTGTCGATTATGCTTAGTGTGTAATTTATTCATCTACTAAGACATTTTTTAGTGACTAATGTTGCATCATATGGGAGCAATTAATTTTTAGTGAATTGTTATTGCTTTTTTATTTGATATTCAACGCTTAGAAATGATTTCTAAATTGTATTAAACGCTTAATAAATTAACTCCATTATTATTACTATTATTACTACTCGCACAACTTCCACTACATTGATTCCATTACCTACGCTATAAGCACGGATAGTTGATAATTATTTTACCACATATTCCCGACTTAAAGCGCATCCGCTTATAGTCCTGTAAGCATATATAGCAGGGATTTACAGTATAAGCACATGCGCTATACAGACGAGACGAAAATTCCAACAGAAAATACGTGTGCTTATGGAATTAGACTCGCAGTGACAGAGTACTGAACATAAAGTGCGCTTATTAGCGAGACTGAGTTCTGTGAAAATACATTGATATATTATATTTACTTTGGTACCCACCTGCTTCTGGTTGTTAATCAGATTGACATAATCTTCATTAATTACTCAACTGACAAGTAAATGTTAACTAACTATTAACGATATAAATCTGTAAGTGAGTGCGGTGACACAATGTCAGCTGTTTGGCATCTGAAAGCAACCAAATGCTCTCGTTTGTGGTCATAAAAATTACTAACCAGACTCAAATGTATTCCATTTATTTTTATAACGAAACTGTTTTCTCCAATGGGTGAAAATGATAATATTGTAAATTGTAATGCGTAAGAATGTGACTAATAGTTGGTAAGAATGGCACCATGTGTGTCCATGTGTTTACAGACAATGATGTTTCCTGTTTCATAGACACAGACAGATTTGTGCATGCTACTAAGCAATTTCCAACTGGCGTCTATGGTTATACATTCATATGAATGTACTGTATAACCTAAGCCATAGGTGGACAATTGGTGCCAATTAGAAGCGCACCAGTCTCAAATAGAAGCTCATGCGTGATTATAGTTCTATGTGCATGTACAGTGAGACTCAAAATCTTTTCCATCACACAGTGGTCCAGAATTAACCCAAAAGCTTTAGGTCGGGACTATACGGTACCAACATTACAATGCTACTTGCATAAACCCCACCGCATCTGTATCCGTTTTCCGGTCAATGCAATTACTGTCCGAAAATACAAATTGGTATCTGAGAACAATCAAATTATTCATTCAATTCATTACTAAACATGGTGTTTTATGAGTTGTTCTGATTCATTTGCCACAAAGGTTCATAGAACTAAACATTAATGCTTAGAGAATCCCGTAGTAATTTGGAACCTAGTGTGTGAATAGGCTTAATATTACATTATTACATTATTGCACTATATCATATCATATCATATCATGTCGTATTATATTATATTAGGTTATGTTATGTTATTTTATATTATACTATGCTGTATTATATTACATATTAATATATAGAAATAATAGATGTAATAACATACATTAATAAATATTAATTAATGTAATACATAACTATATAAAGCATGTATAATATAAATGGCACAATATATTAATATACATATATATATATATACTCGTATCTGTGGAGGGCAGCTGTTTCGCCCTATTAGGACTCATCAGCGCAGCTCAGAGTGGCATAGGTTACACCTTCACAATGAAACATAATTATGTATATGCAACAAAGCATTTTTAAAAGGAGTGGTGCACCAAACCAGAGAGCTCAAACTGCTCTAGAGCAGTGAGCCTTGCACAAAGGCAGCGGATAGGTACACCTATGCAGAGTTCTCAACCAAACTTGAATATGGTGTGGTGCACCAAACCAGAGAGCTCAAACTGCTCTAGAGCAGTGAGCCTTGCAAAAGGCAGCGGCTTGGTACACCTATGCAGAGTGCTCAACCAAACTATATGTATATATATATATATATATATAACATCGAGAATGATAGTCTCAACGGTCACTAGGAGTCAGTCATAGTTATGAATTTAGAGGGCTAAGTCATGTCAGTCAGAGTAGAGTTGGTAGAAGTCGCTCAGGTTTTCACCTCTCGGGAGTCTTTTCAACTTCGATGTCAACATGACTTTGAAGTTGAAAGTCAATATAATATAAGGGCAATATAAGAGCATTGCCCTTATATTATATTATATTGAATTGTAAAATATGTATTGTGGTAGTAAGGTATTCCATAGTGTAGCACATCCCTAATCTCGGTTAACTGTTCTCTTTGCAGGTGATCAACAATTTATAGAGTTTCTTGCTAATGAAGTTCGCAGTGAGAAAGAAGAATCTAAAGGACTACCTGTTGTGACTGGATTCAAAGTAAAAACTGATGGTCCTCATGTCACATTCATTAAGCAAATCAACGGAGAAACGTAAGTGAAGGAAGGTTTATGAATTAGGGAACATGCAACTGCAATTAAATTGGTTGAAGTTTAATTTGGTGAACTTAATTTGGAATTTTTGTCTGCAAAAATTGATCTTTGATGAATTGACTCCTGTCCCTTTATTTATGAGGAATTGACCCCGCAATCTCAGACGAGCATTGAACGTGATGCTTGTGGATGAAGGGATGGTATAAGGGGCACCGAGGTATACCAGGTAAGTCAAAAAATCCCGAGTATTTTTAGGATATTTTTAGGTTATAGTCCTACACCTAGAGACTTGAAACCAAAATTTTCAGAATCTCCTCCAAATTCTGATTTTGACAAAGTTGGTTATCAGTCATGCAACGCAAGCACCTAGTTGGCAGTGATAGTACTAGGCTAATTAGCTTGAATTATTATGCTATAGAGGGGCTAATTAGTGACTAATTATTGTATGATGTACCTGTGATTCATAATTAGTAAATTGTGTGAGAAGCACTAGGCATAGAGATATGATTCTTTCACCATTGGATTCTCTGAAGAATCTATGCATAGAAAACATGACATATTCACCACTACCTCCGACCTCTGGGGTGACAAGCAGTACCAAATCCATGCATATCGTCAAAAACGCAACATTTATTATTTCAAAATAGATTTCTAATTTTAGTCGCTTCCGGATATAACTTCACGAAATAAAGTCAGTTGCTAGCCAAATTATATATTGGCTCGTGTCGAAATTTGTCCTCTGCAACGTAAAAAAAACACGTGAGTCGCTAAACTGTGTTTTAATTCAAGATATGATATGACGACTTTTTTACCGGTTGTGTGCGCAAAAACTGGAAACCGCGCTAAAAACGTTATAACTTTGTTTGCCGAAAAAATTGATCCCTACATTTATTATTGATATAATTATGGTGTATTATATTAAAAGAAAGCTGCAAACTTCGCCATCCCAACGAAATAATTTTTTTTTCGCTAGGCCAAACCTTTTTTCCAAATTTAATGTTTTGTGTTTCCAAACAAATTTCCAATTGTTTCTTGGTTTATGCAAACTAAAACTTTATGCAAACTAAGGTCAAAGAAACAAAAAAATTATCATTAAATAATGTGGTGCAACTACTGGATGGACCAGGGTGCTTTGGCTAGTCACATGACCAATTACATCACGGCAGGGACTGTTATGACATCACATTGGCAATTAATGGGAAATGTCCAATTTTCAAAATGCTCTATCTGGGAAAGTATTTGACTTAGATTTGATTTTTTTTCAGTATGTT
>JAOQGN010021094.1:0-13284 GCA_027564295.1 Himantozoum antarcticum
GTGCCGTTATCCAATAGCCGTAGTCGCTATTGGTCACGTGACTCGATACTCAATACACAAACTCAGGTATCACCACAATTTCCAACTGTAATTTTGGAAATGTCAGTATTCCAACCCCATAGCGCTTTTGGTTCGCTGACACCACCTAGCCGGACCGGCAAAAGTCATCTATAGTGCAATTTGTTAGACAGATGTTTGCAGTGTAACCAAACAAAACAGATTATTATATGACATGGTGTTGTATATAATAGTTTAGTGTTGAAAATTTATTCTTTTGTATTGTTTTATATTAAATACAATTATTAAAAATGATTAATTTATTATAGCCTATTATAAAATATTAAATAAAATATAAATTATGTAATTAAATAATGTATTTGTAATTATTTTAATAATGAAAGGATTTATTAAAATTGCCATATGCAATATTAATAAGTAAATTTAAACATGGGCGCACACTCTAAAATGGGTAAATTTGTAAAAAATATAAATATAAAAAATATCTTAAAAACTTACGACTTATGCAAAGAGAATCGTTTATTATAGAACTGAAGCTGCCACACCACATACCATACAATGTTCCTACAGCAGAGCATTTAGGGTACAAACACTAGTAATCATTAATGTCTTACCTAACCTGCACCAATCAATCAATCTGATCAATCTCAGAGGCTCAGCTGCGCTGCTGAGGGTCTGCTGAAAGGCATATTTAGCAGGTTAATATTGTGTATTATAATTTACATGAAACTGGTGACATGATTGACCTGCATTCATTTTGGTTTTGCACAATTGTTATATATTTAGGAGTTGCGCCCCTTTACTGGAAAATATATTTGTTTTTCCCGAACAGCTCAGGTGTTAGTATTCTCTTTTGCAAAATACGACGGTCCGTCGCCCCCTCGTAAACAAGTAAATTTATTCAAGTAATACTGAAAACATTTTGCAAATTTATAAATATTTTAAGTATTCCCAAGCACCCCTCATCAAATATTAAGAACGTATGATACATACCTAATAGCTCTCTACAACCAAGGAGTTGAAAGTGAGAGGAGTGGAAACTCCAGTTCCACAAATAATCTAGTGGAAAATATGCGGGGGTGCCCGAGAAAAACCCTGTGCGTAAAACAATTTAAAATTTAAAACATGGCTATCCTCAACTGACACGGTCTAAAATGAAAATTTACAATTGACGGCTAATGTTTTACTCTAATAGCAAAGCTCCAAAAACATTGTCAGGCGAAACTTACCACTTTACTAATGCTAACGAATAATTGTAACATTTCATCAAAACATTCAAGCAAATACGCTTACATTGCTATGGACAGGAGCTAAAGCATTTTCAAATATTTTTTGCTCAATGGTTTGTATATGTGTGCATTGTATGTCTGTATCAGACTCGGCAACCGAAAATTTCAAATTTGAGTTTAACCAAACCTAAATATGAGTTTATTGGAGTTTTGGAGATTATGAATGGAATGTCTACAAAAAAAAATCAAAATTAATATTAAATATTGATTAATGAGTGATTGATGAGTTTTCATAACAATATTTGACATCATTATAGGTTTGTACCAAACTCAAATATACGTTTGTGGGCACTGGGAAATGTTGAAAATGAGTTTTTCTGACGTACAATTTACTAAATGAGTTTAACATGAATTTTTGAGTTCACATGAACAAACACACGTGAATAGGAGTTCAAAAACGCATTATGCGTTCAGGTTGACAAGTATGGTCTGTATGTAGGCTATGTATGTAATGTATGTTATATATGTGTATGTTATCTTATAGCATAAAAATAATACAATTGATTGATACAACAGAGTAAATACACAAAAATGAAAGATATATAAGAATTGCATGCTACTATGACACTTTGTACAATTTTTCACTATTGGTCATGATGTAAGGAAAAAACTATCACAGCGCTTGGTAGTTCTGGCTCTCCGGGGATGTAATCTAGACTGTTTATAGCGGAAGGGTGTTTTACACTTATTTGCTATGATACGATGATGCAGTGATGCTCTTGACGTTGTAAAAACTTGAAGAAGTGATTTTAACATACAATGTAATTTAAAAAGAAAATCATTCGGTGTACAAAGATTTAAATCTTTTAGACGTGCAGTGTCTGTGTGATTGGGTAAAATGATTTTGGTGGCTGTTTTTTGGATCTTCTCCAAAGTGTCTCTGATTTGAGCATTTAAAATTGTAAACCATGTAACTGATCCCCGATTTTTTATGGAGTGTCTATATTTTCTTGTACCTCTTGGGGCTCTGTGAACGATCTGTGAGTAATATTTTTGTGGAAAGATGTTTGATTGGATGTTCATTTATGGAAATGGCCATATTTTAAAAACGAGGTGGTCTGTTAATGCCTTTCTAAAAATTAAGAAAATAATGAGCTTGACTCAAGCTTATCTTTTGTACCGGTATACCGATGAATTTCAAAGGTAGAGCTATGAGTTCAACATAAGCTATTATATATTTCAATATGTTTACTTTAATATTATCTTTAACTTTAGTTTAAGTTTAATATGTTTACATCAATTAACTTTAATTTTACAACAGATACTACCCTACAAAATATGGGTTATGGCCATTCCAAAGTCATCATTTTCTAGTTCTAGCTGATAGCTACACCCGTCCTTAAAAAATCTGTATTATCCAACATCAGCTACATAGTCAATGATCCAGATAGCAACTGACAGGCATGTTCTAAAATGTGGACACAAATCCGACCTGAGGTATTACAGTAAAAAATGTCAACAATAATTATATATATAATAATACATGTTATAAAATGGTTTGTGAGAAGCATTATAATTTAGTTGTAAAAAAAGTATTAACTAAATTAATATTTTGACTAGATATACTTTTAGTCACACTATATCAGGCCTCGCTGATAGTTTTTGGGGCTGTAGTTTGACAAGTATTGTTTTTTATATTAAATTATATTGTCTCATTTGTCTTTTATTATCAAGGTGATTCATCTGAAAAAATTTCCTGCTTCTCTCACCTCTTACTTTTCAATGATTGCTACAGATGATCTCTCCAGCGAATGACATGATGGCCCATTCAATATGGTTCAAAATGAGCTTTCATTCCAATATAGCTATGCACAATCACAGGAGTTATTACAGATTTTACCCAGTGATGTACCTCTATTTTCTCTAATATATAACTTCATTCAAATTGCCAAGGAGCCGAAAATTAAGCTTCGACTGTTACGAGAAATCACAGCATCCCGCAATATTTTATAGGTGTGCCTAGCATCTTTGAAGATGATAAGACGAGTCCGGTGTATAGCCATAGTCTTATGTTTATCTTCCACCCACATCTGTCGCTGTCACTACACTAGTATGTGTACACTACACTTGACTGTTACACTATGTAGGCCTACTAACATGACAATGTTGACAATAATGACAATAATTGTAGTCGAAACTAACCATGAGGGAACCTATGGGACAGAAGGCTTTGAGGTAGATTTATGAGACCAACTGTTGGACTTTATGACAAGCAGTCTACTTATTTCTTATTCAATATTCAATATTTCTTATTCAATTTTAGTTTGTTGTTGATAAACAGTCTTCAAGCTTTGTTGAAATGGGCAAAGTTACTTTGCCCATTTCACACAAATGTTTGTTTCATTACAGCGACATTCAGTAGGTATCCTTATTACCTCTACACCTTTGTTATAGGTGCTGAGGAAATGGCAATAACATGGTAACTAATGACATTGCGTGAGGACGATCAACATGTCTTCTTCTGTGAGTTATAAATTATTGTATTATGAAATGGTTTAATGCTGATTATATACTTTTGTCTCAATTATACAGTCGCTCGTCTTTGCAAATTCTTCTGTTTTTCAAATGGGGCAAAATCTACTTTACTCAGCCCCTCTGGATATAACACTATAATAAGCTTGTTTGACAGATTACAAATAAGTACTCTGCATATGCACTGATTTATCTTAGCTGTATCCAGCAAAATGGTTGCTAATATACGACTTGTTGAATGTTTGGTGAATTACTTTAATTACCAATCTGACATCACAGGCTGCTCACACCCCTGGGCGGTGTGATGTCATAGATCCCCTTTTAGTTTTTGACTAGATAACATTTTTCCTGAGTTAAGGGTTGTTTTGTTTGACAAACTATATCTCATTGCGACCATTCTAGTTATTACATTAATGCTGTACATATGGAGTCATTCCAGTGTTGTAGGCCGAATTGTTGTTCTTGTAAGTGTGCTATCACCTTAGATAATTTTGTACAATGAAATTGCTTGTGGTCTTTTTTCAGATTTACGGACTAATAAAAACAGTCCACCAGCCAACCGCGGTGGATGATTGCTGCTCATGTCGCTTTTTCTCCAATCAGGAAGAGAATTTGGTAGTCGCTACTGCTAATTGGCTGAAAGTTTACCGGATAATCACTGAGGAAGTTGGTCCAGCAGGTATTCTATCAGCTTACACTGCTATTACGCTATGTCCAGCAGGTACTCTATCAGCTTACACTGCTATTACACTATGTCCAGCAGGTACTCTATCAGCTTGCACTGCTATTACACTATGTCCAGAAGGTACTCCATCAGCTTACACCGACTATTACACTATCCTAAAAGGTCATCTATATAACATAGGTGAAAGTTGAGTCTCTTCAACTGATACATAATGAGATATTTAGGATTTTAGGTTTTAGCTGTGTGAGGCTGGTCTATTAGGAGTTACCAGGGAGAGAAGACAACTCCAGATCAATTCCGGGTAACTTTTTGCCCATGAAGTTGTCTATTGACTATAATCTATATGGATATGCTGATATCGTACGATCATATATTGTCATAGAAAGTTGGTAAACTAGGAATATCAATATGGTCACAATCGCTCATTACCGTTTAGTTCTCCGAGGCTACATATGTACATAGAATGCATTTGTGCTGCCTACACACGAGAGGTTGTATATACCAGGTTATCCGTGTCTCATGAGTAATCCTGAATTTTCACCTGCTAAGACAACATGTACATGTATGTGTCAGAAAAACTGCAAAGAATGGACCACATATGTCCTGAAACAATAACTTCAATCTTTTACTCCCTAACAAGTAACTAGTGCATAATGCTAGCAGTGTTGTACTAGTAGTGCTGTAATAGTAGTTAATTAGTGCTGGTTGAACAGGCACCACCCACGTTTGCAATTTATTTAATGAATCACTATCATTCACTCGGCGAACTGCGAGGTCAATGTTCAACATATTCATATAGCTGAATCTGGAAAGAGCTGAATCTGGAAAGAGCACAAGGTCTGGAAAGAGCACAAGGTTTGGAAAGAGCACAAGGTTTGGAAAGAGCACAAGGTTTGGAAAGAGCACAAGGTTTGGAAAGAGCACAAGGTCTGGAAAGAGCACAAGGTCTGGAAAGAGCACAAGGTCTGGAAAGAGCACAAGGTCTGGAAAGAGCACAAGGTCTGGAGCTGTACATAGTACCGGTAGTTGTTGCTCACTTTGTGAAAATATCGTCACTTTCCTGCAGTTATTGGATGTTTAATCAACGATTATACATGATATTTGTAGATGCTTCGTCATCAGCACCACCAGCAGGCAGCAAACTGAAGTTGGAATGCTTTGCTGCCTATCATCTATTTGGTAACATTGTATCTGTGTGCAATCTCCGGCTACCCTGGAAGTCAAGAGATGTCCTTCTGCTGTCATTTAAGGATGCTAAGGTACTTTTATTACTATAACAATGAATCACTATCAGCTACTTCACTTGGTGTGACTAAACCTAAGTTGAAGATGTTGCTTAAATATTATAGATAATACAGGGGCTGTGGGAAATTACTGTTTTCATATCGAATGGACAAGTAAGAAAAGGTGATATTTCTTGCGTTCTTATCATTGCCCTTTGCCAACCAACCACTCAATAGGTCCCATTAAATATACATGCGACATCAACAAATATTTATTGGGAGTCCGCACTCAGCATTGACTCCTATGGTTTGCTCTGTAAAATATGGCTGGAGCGTGCACAAGCCATAGTTTAACAGTATTGACTTGCCCGATAGATTGAAAGGTCATGGCTGCAAGTTAAAAGCCTGACCACTCGGACTCAGCCATCGAGGCCTGCATGGCTAGTTCAAATTAATATCATGTACACTGGCAACACAAATCTCCCATTCATAGTTGTAGCAATATTTATCTAGTTGAAATTCGCTTTGGCGTTGACAAATCTCTTTTAATTTGTTAATAATTAATAACAAATGCTTTTTGTTAGTTTCTAAATATAAAATTACAGGTATTGTGAAATTGTAGGTGTTTTACAAGTATTTCGGCTAATGAATGCAATTTTTCAACTTTAGTTAGTATTTTCCTACGCAGAAAAGCAATAAAACAATCTGACCACATCACAATTAGTGGTTGTCTGTTAGCACTGTGTGATTTCAATAATGTATATATTTGAATTGTGGAATTATATCGGTCTGGTTAGACAACCCGTAAGCTGCCAAAGCGTTGAGCATAAGTGATATTTAATGCTTTGAACTTTTGAACGAATGCCATCAACTTTGTTTTATAGTCAATTATTAGGAAAGAGTGCTCTGCTACGAAAAACGTAATCCGAACGACTGCTCTCTTATTTTTGGTTATCAATCACTATAATTATGAGTGTATAATTTCTATGTTATTGCAGCTATCCGTCCTGGAGTATGACCCTCACACCCGAGATATTGTCACCTTGTCACTTCACTACTTTGAGGAGGACGAACTGAAGGTAAAACCCTCAATTTTCCATTTAGTCTCATTTACAATTTCTGCAATTTGCAATTTTCAATTAATACAAACTTTGGTGTACGCTATAGAGTTGGCAGCAGTGATACAGATGGTCTCTATACTATTTTATTGCTTAATTTTGTGTTGTTGTCTTATTTCTATTGTGACTAAGATAATAAGGATATATTTGCTTAGAGAAACCGAATGAAGGAGGTTATAGCAATGCATGTACATGTGATTGCGTAGGCTGAACTGACACATTATATTTACTGCATACCATCAGCTTGTCACTATGTTGCCATGTTACAGAGTGGATTATACAGTAACTTTAAGAAGCCAGTGGTTAGAGTAGATCCTGATCTACGATGTGCTGCCATGCTGGTGTATGGCTGTCAGCTGGTAGTCTTACCTCTTAAGAAGGATATTGCTGCCGATGATCCGACAGTCAGGTAACACATGACAGGAACGCTTGCAGAACGCTAACAGTACTCTAACAGTACGCTTACAGTACTCTAACAGTACGCTAACAGTACGCTAGCAGCACACAAACAGTACGCTAACAGTAGGCTAACAGTAATCTAACAGTACGCTAACAGTACTGTAACAGTACGCTAACAGTACGCTAACAGTACGCTAACAGTACTCTAACAGTATGCTGACTGTACGCTAATGGTACTCTAACAGTACGCTAACAGTACACTTACAGTACGACAACAGTAAGCTAACAGTACGATAACAGTACGCTATCAGTACGCTATCAGTACGCTATCAGTACGCTATCAGTACGCTATCAGTACGCTATCAGTACGCTAACAGTACGCTTACGGTACGCTAGTTACAGTACTCTAACACACTAGTATTGCAATCGCAACGTACTGTTATGCTAGCAATAGTAACTACCTCAAACTTGACTGTTGATGGATCTTATACAACATTTCTGTGTATTGGATAATCTGCAATTCAAACCCTAATGCAACTTTAAACATGATGGGGAGTATTGAACATGATGGGGAGTATTGAACATGATGAGGAGTATTGAACATGATGGGGGGTATTGAACATGATGGGAGTATTGACGCTGGATAATGTGCACATGGTATTGTAATGTAATTAGCGTAATGTAATTTTCTCTGGTAGTCCTGTTAACAAAAATGTGTGCACCTGGCTAATTAAATATAATTATAGATAGATACCTTTTTACATTTGGTCAATTGCAATGTTATTGTTATATATTCTGCTTGTTTGTTGTAGCAAGTCACCATTTGCACCGTCTTATATCATAGACTTGTCTAAGATGAATGAAAAGATACATAACATTATTGACATACAGTTCCTACAGGGTTACTATGAGCCCACCCTCTTCATTCTCTATGAACCTATCAGAACCTGGGCTGGGTAAGTTGATACACTGGTTCCTCCAATCACACACAGCCAGGTATAGTCACAGTTTGTCTGCGTTTTAGGGGTGGAGTTTGTAACTTGGCCTTGGGTATTATTCAAAAGTTTAGCTTTGTGAACGGAATGAGCGCCATGCGTTCAGATGACATGGCCATAATGAGGTTATCTCCTCTGAAGTTTGAGCTAATCAGAGGGAAATATATTCTTTCTCTTTAGCTGCTTTTTGTGTGTGTGATAGAGTGTGATAAAAGCAGCCTACAAGTAAATGTGTGGTTTCCACAAGCGTGTGTGTGGGGTTATGCTCTCTAATTATTGTTTTCATTACCGGATGTCGATCCTAAGTTGATCTAACCCTCTTTGCATATCTAAGATGTTTCATGATTCATAGTTTGCTATTAATTATATTATTGATGCCTATACATATACAGGCTGGTTACATACAAGCCGAGTATAATACAGGCTATTATATACAGGCTGGTTATATACAGGCTGGTTATATACAGGCCAGTTATATACAGGCCAGTTATATACAGGCCAGTTATATCCAGGCCAGTTATAATAATAATAATAATAATAATAATATCGTGCTCGCCAGGCATATTATTTCAAGTGGTAATCCAATAGCTCCAGGAGCTAGTCGAGGGAAACCCACTGTGCATTGCGTGATATTACTATTAGTACTGGCAAGGAGGAAAAACCTTCTACGGGACGAAAACCTCCAGGTCATAAGTGAGACTCGAACCCACGTCTTTGCAGTTAACTTGCGTCAGTACTGCAAGACCAGAGTGGGAAGCGCGCTACCAACTCACCCACTTAGACCTACAATTCCTACAAGTTATATTCCGCTGGATTTACTTTGTAAGATTTAAATTTGTATAAAATTTCAATTGAGGTTACCTTTGCTTTGAGGAGATGCGCTGTGCATACAGATGGACCTTCACTAAGAAAGCGGTGCACTAATTCAGCCAACAGCTGTAACTCAATCAGCAGCTTATGCTTTTAATGGATTTACTACTGTAACGACATTGCCACCTTTAATATTTCGGTAGTCGGATTCTTTCACACGACTTTGCTTGGGGAAACCGGTTTTTGGTATTCTTCAGCACTTAATACGGCTGTCACAGCACAGAAACATCAAATCGATTGACCAAATTTCAAATTGAAGTTATTTTCACCAATTGGAAGTCATCTTCTCCTTGATTGGGTTAGCGGGAAATAGACAACTCCAAAAATGCAGTTTGTTGTTTCAAAAAATGGTGACATAAATTATTTCCTACTATGAAATTGCAGTTTCCCAAAAAGGTTTATATCTCTACGTAGGTATGACTGTGCTATATCTATAGATCTTTATATTGCTATGGATTGTGTATTATACTAGGCGCTTACCAATCAGAAAGGATACTTGTAAGATAGCTGCCATTTCTCTGAACATGCAGGAGAAGGTACACCCTGTCATCTGGTCTATGGATAATCTACCATTTGACTGCCAAAGAACTCTACCAATGCCCAAGGCTAATGGTCAGTTTGCTTGCTCATTATTAATTCAGAATATGTTTGTTGTCTAATTGGGTGAGCAGTTTGGCTTAGTGGTAGTGTCTGGTCTGTGATCTAGAGGTCAGTGGTTCGATTATCTGCTGAGTCACTCTGTATGCAGTTTGGCTTAGCGGTAGCGTCTGGTCTGTGATCTAGAGGTCAGTGGTTCGATTATCTGCTGAGTAACTCTGTATGCAGTTTGGCTTAGCGGTAGTGTCTGGTCTGTGATCTAGAGGTCAGTGGTTCCATTATCTGCTGAGTCACTCTGTATGCAGTTTGGCTTAGCGGTAGTGTCTGGTCTGTGATCAAGAGGTCAGGGGTTCGATTATCTGCTAAGTCACTCTGTATGCAGTGTGGGCTGCTACATAGTTACACCCAGCCTCTGTGACCATTTATAGGCTGCGGTTGTTTAGCAGACAATAATAGGTATAAGATAAATTATTGTAAGGAACTGTTGAAAAGCATACACAGTACGAGCAGTTCAGGGAATAGTCCCAAAAAACAGATTTAGTAATATGCATCATTTTAAATGTATTAAAGATCTGTGATTCGTTTAACTATGTTTTGAGTTGATTTGGAGGTGGACACACAAGCCATCGTTCTGTGTGCTAATGAGTTGGTTTGGAGGTGGATGCAAAAGCCATCGTCCCGTGTGATAATGAGTTGATTTGGAGGTGGACACACAAGCCATCGTCCCGTGTGCTAATGGTGCAATAATTAGTTTACTTGTATACCACTTCATGAAACTGTCAGACAGCAAAAATTATTTTAAGTTTTGCCGATGATCTCCCCACTGAGTACACGCACACTTTGGTGGAAGAACATGGGCACGGTAAGGGACTGGCAAGGGGAAGGGGCCGAGCAAGAGGTGGCAAGGAATGGACAGGACTCAAAGTGTTCTGTACTTGTTCCACTATCATTGCATGTTATATCTTTATTTTATTTTGTAGGCGGAGTGCTAGTATTTGCTGTAACATCAGTGATCTATCTAAATCAGAGTGTGCCACCCTATGCAGTCTCGCTGTCTAGCCTCAGTGACACTCTCTCGCATTTTCCAATGAGTAAGTAATTATATTCATATAGCAAGACACACGGCTAAGATGCCAAATATTTGAACATACTCTTCATTACTTAAGACTGATTTTGTAGTTTAACCGAAGAACCAGCTCATGTAGTTTGCTTCCCAATTCCCTAGTTCAAACATTGATGTGCATGTAAGTTAGCTTTGCTGCTGCTAGCTGTCATAGATGCCATATTGAACCACTGGATGTACATGTGCATATTGTATTGTACACAATATGTACATGTAGATGGTATTATGATGCACACGCTGCATCTTGTAAGTTAATTGTTATATTAATCAATTTATTTATTTATGTTGTTATATTGCTTCTGTTGTTAGTTTTATTCATTCTGATGCTTGAAAGAATTGTTTTGGTGATGACCAGCGCACATTTATATCATGTTTGTAGAACCACAGGAGTCGGTTGCCCTCAGGCTGGACAACTCTCATGTTTGTATGCTGTCAAATGATCAAGTGGTCATCTCTACAAAGTCTGGTGAAATGTAAGATAATGCAATACATCTGCAGTACCTTATATGCCAAGTCGAATGATGATATTGCCTAAACAAACGACATGTTTTCATTTCCTATAATGAAAGCGTTGCTAAAACTTACGATGATCATTTGTTAGAACTAACGGAAAAGTAACGAATAACAGCTATGTCAACTATTCTAAATGGGGCATTTGTTTACTGTGATATCGTTAATGGATCAGTAATATGAGAGACCTTGTGAAGGCATATTCACCGTCAATAATGATAGCCCATCTTTGGCAAGCTTTGTATGTTTGGAGTTGCCCTCCCCCCATGAGAACAACGGAAACATATTTTGTTTCTGTTGTTCTCATCGGGGGCAACTCCAAAAAGACCAAAGCTTGTCAAATTAATGCTTGTTAATTTATTTTGCATTTAAAATTCAGATTTAGTACTTTTTATTTTGTTATGTTTTTGCGTTCAATTGCTATCAGCAATAAAAAGTGATTGCTACTGAAATACAAGTTACACGTGGATGTTCACTCAATGAACTATCATATCTCAAAATTCTGCCATAAATCACAATGTCAAAATATAAGCCTAACTTGACACATTCTTATGTGGCCAGCAAGCATTACCACACCTTAGATTAAGCAATAGTAAACTGAAGATTAATCAAAGATTGACTATAGCTTTGTGAAGATTAATCGTGATCAAAATATTCATTCTGCTGCCTGCCCTAATAATTATGTAGTGAAAGCAGTCCTTTGGGTAGTGCATTCTGGGTAGATTATTATATTATAACAGGGAAGGAATTGCTTCTCGGCTTATCCTCATTTGATAACCTGGTGGCACAAATGCAATTAGTCTGTATAATGTTTGGTAATTGGATCTCACACAATAATATCGTATGTTCATGCTCTAATCTGAGAAACTCTAATATACTTGATCTATTTGTTGTCTTACTTATGTTGTAGTTATGTGATGACGTTGTGTTTGGATAGTACAAGAGGTGTCAAAAGGTTCCACTTTGACAAGGCTGCCTCCAGTGTCCTTCCATCTTGTGTAATTATCTACTCTATTATCTACTCTATTATCTACTCTATTATCTACTCTATTCTACAAGTTGTTTGCAATTAACTGTGCCATGGCCATGCTATAATTATAGGCCTTTCAAAGATACCAAACATCCCAACTAACTTCTTAGGTGTCCGCAGACTGTTTGTGTCACTCTATGTCAACGCTACAGTAGATCATATTGTGATTGCCCTGACACATGTACCGGGTCGTATATTATACCAGGTCACTCATTTATGCTGTCTTCACCGAATATGCGGCTAATAGATGTGAATATTCAAAGTCACATTTGCTTGTCCTCTACGCTGACTGACTGTCCACTGCACTGACTGACGGTCCACTAAGCTGACCTTGACTGTCCACTACGCCACCTATATTTGCTACCAGTGCCTCAAACAATTAATGTAATTTAATTATCTTATTTCTTATGTAGCTGTGTAAGGTTGGTGAAGGGATTCTGTTCCTTGGATCTAGATTGGGAAACTCACTGCTACTAAAATATACAACAAGTGATGCCACCTCTCTCGTAGTAGCTACCAAATCATTGCCTGTAAGTATACTCACTACTAGATCACCTAATGTACCAGGGGCGTAATGGGATGGAAATTTGACGTGCAGAATTTTTTTTGAGTAGAGAGTAAAGAAAATGTCCAATTTGGAATGACAATGCCCAAGTTGGATGCCCAAGTTGGTTTTTCATAATGCCCAAGAATTTTAGTTGCTACCAACTACCAATGTGGTCATGTAACATCGGATTCTTTCCCTTACACTATACTGAAATTAATGGTACTATCAGTTTAATGTTTTAATGAACTATGAACTATACACTATACTAACATGGACTATATTACTTAGAGTTGCAGGTAGAGCTGTGCGATTCACATTTTTAGCAACCTGTTTCGATTCTGCTTAAAAGTATTCGATTCTCAATTATTTTTATCTTTCATTATTTATTTACATTGTAATAAAATACTA
>JAOQGN010021205.1:0-13284 GCA_027564295.1 Himantozoum antarcticum
TTAGGAGACCACCTGTCCTAAGAGACCAGATTGGTTGACTCCCAAGGGTGGTCTCTTAAGACAAGTTATACTGTATTGCCACGAGTTCCCTGAGTTATACATCAGTTACTATTATTGATGCGGTTTGAGCTCTAATACAAATTGTGTAGCTATTTTTTAATGCCTTAATGGAAATATTTGTATATTTTTTGCTGTACAATCTACTGTGAGGGTGTCTAGAGATAACAAAAATGTAGTAACACTATAATACTAACCTATGACCAGTGAAGGTCCCCCCCCATTTGGATTTTAGTTTATTATCACTAACGGATGTGCTATATCCTGGTATATATAATATATATAGTGATATATATATATAGCAGTGTATGAATTTGCTCAGCTTCATCTGCGCCAATATCATGATACTGGTTTAAGCTCTAGCTCAAAGCAACCTATCTGTTTGCACATATGATTTGCCTTTGATAACTTTGTGTACGAATTCGTTTTAGTAGAGTGCAATGCTTGTATTGGATTTACATTTTCAAGTGCTTTGAAAACTAACTATATTTACATATAGGATGAGATACATGGCTTACACGCAGATGCTGACCATGTACATCATTTGTCAGCATAGTACAAGGCCCTTAAAGCCGCGTTAAAGCGCTATTGTTGCCATGGGTGTATTATACTGATGAAACCTAATACTATGTTTCAGTGAATGGAGGATGGTCCAACTGGAGTTCATGGGAAGACTGTGTTATGACTGACTGTCAGCGGTACAAACGACGGCAGTGCAATAGCCCTGCACCTGTCGGCAGTGGTCGGCTCTGCATCGGTGCCAATATAAAAGCTGCAAATTGTACAAAACCTTGCTATAGACGTGGTAAGACAGTTATTCATTGCTATTGTATTGATATACCTTTGCGAAACATGTCAGAACTCAGAACACACGTTGATGCCATCAAATCATCGTAATATAAAAAAATAACAGCAACATAGAATGAAATAATGATTTTGGGTGGTATTAATTCAAATTAGTCAATAATTGAACTTGAAAATGTAATGGTTCTCATTGCAGTACATATACATACATAGATACGAACCAAAAGCAGCTAATTAATATAATCCTATCTCATCCTTAATTGCCTGTTCACATACATAGAGATGGATATATCAACGATATTTGCTGCTTCATCCAAGTCTACCGAGCTGTAGCACGTAAATTTACAACAAATTGATACCGTGCCAAGAGGAAAATCTATTTAATTATTTTGTGTTACAATTTTTTATTTACACAGGTCCGTTTACAGATGGAGCCTCTATCAACATATCAGGTAAGAATTCAACAGTATACACTATGCACTCACCGCTGGTGCAAATAGTACGTGGACATTATATGTCTATATGTATATTACCAGTTTATATTATTTATAGTTATTTTACAACAGGCCCATAATTATTGTGCACAGTAGTTTGGGGTATTACGCCCATCCTTAACTACCACAGCTTACTTACACTTTTGTATGGTAATATTAATGAGTGATGGCTGCATTGTGACCTATAACAACTTGCCAACCTGATTTCCTGAGCTAAAGGTGCTTATAGCAGCATTAAATACATGCATTTATGTCCAATCAACTATCCATTTATTGTTATTTTATTTCTTTGCAGCAAATAATGAAAACATTATACTGTGGGTGGTTTTGTGTGCTGCCATTGCTGTATTCACTGTTATACTGGTTATCATCGTCATGTGTCTGATGAAGAGAAGGTCTAGACGCAATACCATGTATGAGGATGACTCTAATGATGTCGGTAAGGCATTTCACCATCCATTGGAAATTCTACTGGTCCAACTCATTGACAGAAAATGCTGTGGATGAAATGGATCTCAGCAACTGTGCTGATGCAGTGGGGCATTGGTGCAGGAAGCGTCTCCTGAAATTTTGAGAAGGCTTCAAAAATTTAAGTTAAAATCACCTTTACATTATATATTTTTACTGTCAGTTTGCCTGAACAGCGCCTAATCTTGAAATTATTTTGCTAATGCCCTGCTGCCTCTGATATGACAACAATGTATTGACAAACTTGAACAATGATACAATCATTAATGCATTGCTGAAAGTTTTCACCACACGTCTTTGTTCATTGATTAGTATCAGGCAAGAGGATTTTCATATCGAATTCCATGCAGTAGCCTCAGTAGAAGCAGCTTTGGTCTTGCTTCCAGGGTAACTCAACAAAGGATAGACAATAGGGTGGGTAATTGCAGTAACTGTATCACACACGAGATCTAGTATTACTGTATCAGTATATCATCTTCAGATCATGGATGTCTACTGCAGACGTATGCACATCATTGATGTCTAGAGACAAAGGCAGAAATTCCACCGCTGTAATCAGATGCCATGGGATTGTTCTTGCTATTGAAGTGGTTATTGTCATACGTCTGCTCCTCTCAAATTAACATCCTGGCATGCTGATCTGAGAATACTCGGCATTACTGAACTTTTGAGCATTGCAGTGTTTTTTATCATCCTGTATTGAAGGGATGCTGTATTTAAGAAATGCATGTGCGTATTAAGTAATCCAGAGAGATCAAAGAGTGATGTAAATCTCAGTCAGGCTTCTACTAAATGATTGCACCGGTAGTGTGTCAGCCAGAGTGACTGAATCCAATAATCACTTCAAAGTGTGCAACACACTAACCTCTAAAAACATCAAATACTACACCAATTAGCTGGACATTCTTCATGCATGCACACCTCAGTGCTCTGTGTATTGTGTGTGTGTTACTAAGTATATTGCCAAAATAATTTCTACAAAACATGAATAATGAGTGGAGTAAGGTTCAAACATTTCTACTTCTACTCCTTGTTATCCTTCACAGACATTGATGCCATATTAATTTTAGTGTAATTATGAACAATTATATATCTGATGTTGCTTTGTTTATGTAGATAGTAATAGCCGAGACCAAGGAAAGTATGACAATGCTAATAACGGTAAGTGCCTAGCTCCTATCTCGTATATATCTCTTATCGCAATATTCTAAGATTTAATAAAATTGCTAATAGCCTATTGAACCCTTCAATCAAACCTCTTGAGTTCCCACAACGAGTAAATTAGCAATTCCCTAGTCACTATGTGACAAATCAAACCAGACAGATAGATGATATTCACAAAGTGTTAGCTAGTAGCTCTTTTTACTGTTATTCATATAAACATTCTATTTCTCTACTATGTTTAAATTAATTTAATTTGTAATGGAGCGATACTCTGTGATACTCAGTCAAGCTGAGTCAGTCTTGCAAGCTGTGCTTTTTTTTGTACAAGTGGAAGTATGCACAATGTAGTCAGCAGTAAATATGATATGAGACTGAATCATAGGATATGTAACATCAGATTTGCTCACACCTGTTCTGCCTGTCATATTAGTAGCTGATAGTTATTGCACTGTGTAATCCCTACTTACATTACATACATGTTCATGTAACACATTCTATTCTCACACACACAATGTTTACTTTACCTGCTAGTATATCACAATTCTAGCTGTTTTAGTTATTGTTTATTTTATTAGTTTAATTTTTTGACAGTTGAAACAATTGTGAGTTTGAAATGCTAGCAGTTAGCCTTATCATAGAGATTCATGTGATAGGGTTAGGTGTAGTCACTAGTCGGCATACTTACTCCGCATACTCGGCCAAGTTTCAATTTTTCCGCAGGATCCTTTCCCATTTTTCTGCCCACTGTAACATTCCTTTTCAGTTCGGTCGGCGTGTTTAAGACTAAGTTTTCAATTTCCAGTTTGGGATGCCAAAAACCCAACCTTAAAACCTCAAACCAGAGATCTAAGTCAAGGTGACTGAACTGAAAGGGAATATTATCAATCTAGTTACCACACCAGTCCAATCTCCCTCATTGGAGTTGGAGTTACTTAGAAAGTACAATATTCAGGTTTCTCGGGATTATAAAAGTCAGATTTCTCACACAAAAATTAGTTTTACGAATAATATGCATTTAGTGCCCTTTCTTTGTCTAACAGGATCAATACCGCAACCAGATGGAACTAAAAGTATGGCACTTCGTCATCAAAGACCTTACACTGCCTCGAGATCTGATTCAGTAGGCAACACATCAGAGAAGCTGCCAATGATCTCTTCAAACCCAAGGCCTTTACCTACCCAAAGGGAATACTACATGCAAATTTCTCCACACAATAAGACCTGTGACCATGATTATATGCAAATAGGTAAGCCCAGTGCATAAATCTAAAGCCAACTATGAGTATGCATGCGTGAGTACAAGAAATGCACAATATATATGCGCAATCAATGTTGATAACAATAATCAGCAAGCAGCTTGAATTAACATGCTAGCAAGATGTATGAATCTCTGATATTTAAAGTTTAAAAAGCAAATTCTTATCTTTAATTAGGGATGAGCAGCACCAGGGGCTACTGGGCTGCTTATCTGAGTGCAGAGCTGAGCAGAGCTGAGGAGAGTGCGGAGCCACTGAGTACGTTGAGATTATGCAAGAAATGTACACAATATTATGCTGATTACAATGCTTATTGCTTACTGCTGTTTCCCCTGTATAAAACATATTAGTTCTGCCCACCTAAAATGGGAAAGGGTGGGAAGGTATGATAGTATGTTGCTCCAGGGTTGATATTTGATGATAGAACTCACTGACAATTCCCTCGGCCTGTCTGCTAGGTGGGAGGAAGCTTCAACCACTGTCCCCAAGTAGATTGCACTGATTGAACATAGTAATAGCTAATAGAATAGTATAATGCAATGTGATGGTATTGTTATACATGTATTTAGGAAGTGGTAGAGAATCGGGGAATGAGAGCGGAGATGAGAAGTTATCCCAGCATTCATCTAGTCCCGAGTCCGGCATCTGCAACTCATGTGATCGACAATCTCTATCCTCAGGGCAAATACCAGCTAGAGTTGATATAGAGGCACTAGCTTGGGGCAACCTCACTCACATTGGGGGCCGCCTTGCAGTAGCAGATACAGGTATGTAGGCATCAACATATGAATAATATTCATTTGAGGTTGGAAAAAGGAGAAAGTGAGCTCAAAAATCGTAGATATTCAGATATTATCCTGGGGCGTATGACTCGTTTCTAGCACTGGCGTTAATATTCCTGCCGTCTAAATTTATGGAGTATTTCAATGAAGCGGCAGTTCGGTTAGTGCTCTACCTGTCTTCAGATTTGAATGCTGGGAACTCTCCACGTAGTAATATATTTGATTGTGGAATATGGGAGAACGACCCTTAATTCTCCTATTCATTGTTGTAGGCATATCATTAACTGTTCCTGAAGGAGCCATTGGTAGAAATCAGACAGAGGAGATATTTATAGCAGCATTACGTGAAGACAAAGATCGACCTGTGCTATTAGGTAAGGGCTAAAGGCTAAGACTAAGATCGACCTGTGCTATTAGGTAAAGGCTAAAGGCTAAGACTAAGATCGACCTATACTATTAGGTAAGGGCTAAAGGATAAGACTAAGATCGACCTGTACTATTAGGTAAGGGCTAAAGGCTAAGACTAAGATCGACCTGTGCTATTAGGTAAGGGCTAAAGGCTAAGACTAAGATCGACCTATACTATTAGGTAAGGGCTAAAGGATAAGACTAAGATAAAACAGCCTACTCCGTACTTCTGTAGTGAGGCAGCATTTATATCTGATTATTACAATAGTTATTAATGTCATTAATAGAGCTTCTGCTTATATATAATTATTGGTATGACATTTAAAGCAAGTTGTTGGCATATATTGGATAGGCAATGATATCTGCTCTTGATATTAATTTGTATAAATAATGTGAATGAGATAATATCGTAGACACTAATAACTGTTTAATATCTGAAAGTAATCAAACTTCTCTAATTATAACATTAGTTGATGTGCAGAAGAAAGCACTGCCTTCCTGTTCCATTTCCTTTGTAAATTGTATTATAATCAATATTTAATGTTACAAGTTACATTTATAGTATCCATTATTATTGAATAAACATTTAACATGTTGAATATTAATTATACATCATCAGATGATTCTATTTTTGATTTTGAAAAAGTTCTTCAATGGAATTACCAGCAACCCTTTAACTCTAATCAGGATAGTAATTGGTAATAGTCAACTGTTTTTACATCTAAATAAAATTATTTATATCTAAATATAAATTATTGTATTTTGATGTTGACAAAGTTTTTCTTTTGAATTATCATCAATAATTTGATTTTAATCAGGATAAAAATTTGTAGCAGTCAACTGTTTTATATCTAAATAAATAAATAATTAATAACATTGAGAAATGTTAAGGGAATAAGAATAAATAAATATATATTTATATTATATTTGTAGAAAAGCAGACGCTACTCAGCCCTGTGATCATGTGTGGGCCACAAGACACTACATTTAACAAGTCACTCGTCATTTCATTTGATCATTGCGCCAGTCTAAAACTTGGTCAATGGAAGTTATCTATATATAGCAGCAACAGTTCATATGATGAACCAGCTCATTGGGAGGTATGTAGCCTGTACGGCAGCCATGTGATATATATATTTATTGAAAGCGCCCCTAGAAGCCTTGCGAATGCTAGAATTTAGCATGAGTTATATAGAGCACATTCTAGAGTGTTATTGAAAGAGTCGACGTTCATGTTGATAAAAAGATACTAGCTTATATTCTGTAATAATATAGGAAAAGGCAGCCCAGGCCTTCATGTGCTAAGGTTACCCATCTGCTTCACTTGAATTCTTGATATATTTAATTCTCTGTATATTTGAGAAGTGTCTTCCTAAAATGTCCATGTTCTGGTAGACCTATTATTCCCTGATCTTCTGGCACAAATGACAACCTGCAGTAAATAAAGTTACTACTTCTACTGATTAGATAAATATGGCCACAAGTAGGCAGCATGTTCAGAAACGTGACAGTATGTTTTCCAGAGTACTCAACAACATGTATTTGCTCAAAGACATGGTATTTTACTGCTACTAGGCAATTACAATAAATATTTGTCTTATTAATGCAAGCTGAAGTTGAAATTGCACGTTATACGTTATACTTTAGCGTTATACGGTATACTGCACGTTATACGTATACCTTATACCAAGCGTTATACTTTCAACTAACAAGACAAATTCTTCTTGTAGCGATTGGTTACATTAAACCAGGAGATACTTCACATGCCTGTTTTCTGTCAGCTCGACTCGACCAGATGTCATGTGATGGTCGATCAATTAGCTTCTAGGTACTGCTTAGTAGGAGAATCTATGTATGGAAGTAAAGCAGTGAAACAGCTGAAACTGGTATCATTTGCTCAGCCATTTTCCAGCTCATTGGACAGCAGTATTAGAGTTTATGTGCTGCCAGACACTCAAGATGCTTTCTGTGTAAGTAGTCTGTTGCCTACAGGCATATCTCATATGTGTTCCAGTGTCTACTGTCTACAAGACTCTATGTATGATCTTATCGATACATTGTTATTAGAGTCATCACTTCTATTACCATGGTGATGTACACGCTTCACAGATTTCAGGTGCCCGTTTCTTATGAATACTATAATATCCTATAATTTTATCAGCTTGATCAGATTTTGATGCAATATGATTTGCGTTTTGATGTGGAAACTTTACACATGACTTGTTTCTTTTTACTGCTTTGATCAACCAGAAAAGATGAAGGTGATAAGGTGAGGTTTGCAAGGCTGTATGTGATGTCAACAACCGTACTCTTGTTTGGCAAAGCTGGCGTTGTTTGATCTCTTGATAGTAATTGTTGGTAAAGGCCATAGGGTAGATAGAATGTAACATGCAGTGCAATGTACACCTTTTCATTGTATTTCACCAATTTGTCATTGCAGAATGTTGTGCAGCAGGAGAGCAAACTGGGTGCAAAGTTAATGGATAAGCCAAAACAGATATCATTCCAAGACGGAGGCCATAATCTGTGCCTCATGATAGACAGTATCTCTAACGGTTGGGCCAGCAAGATGCCAGCTCAGTACCAGGTAATTGTTGAACTAAATTTAATATTATAGTCAAAGTTAATTTACACAGGGCTTATTACCAAAACGGCAAGATGAGAAACCTTGGAGTGCAGGATATTTTGAAACACATTACCATTGATATCTTTTAGCCACAATAGCACTTGGGGACCATCATTTTGTTGCATCGGCAGTCAATTTGGCATACCATCGGCAGTCAACTTGGCATACCATCGGCAGTCAATTTGGCATCCCATCGGCAGTCAATTTGGCATACCATCGGCAGTCAACTTGGCATACCATCAGCAGTCAACTTGGCATACCATCGGCAGTCAATTTGGCATACCATATACTTCTGTGAGCAACAAACTAATCAGTGTCAGGGTTGCATAAAGCAATTATTAAACCTACTGTTGATTTTGTAACTAAGCATAGAATGCTATTGGTTTATTTTAATGATAAAATAGAAACCCCCGTTGCTAGAATCAAGTTCTTTATTATGTTTGACTTGTGAAAGTAAGTGGATAGATAACGTGCCCATACAGCAGTGCTCTCAAGAAATTAAACAGCTCAAAATGCTGTCCAAATTAAATTTCCTTTTCTGCTGCCTAGACACCATACAACAAATATTATTGCTGACTTTTATTTGTGTATATTTACAGGAGATCCCGTTCCGACATGTATGGAATGCACAATCAAATCTCCATTGCTCATTCGCATTTGAAAGATTGCCTAACAAGCCAAACTCAACATTGAGTTGCAAGATCCAAGTATACCAGAAGTCTGTTTTGAGTAACAGGCAGACGATTGCTATCAACGGAGGCAGTTTAGAGGTAACAGGATACCTCTTTGATATTCATTGGCTGTTTAATTACTGTCAACCATAATATTAGTTATAAAGATGATAATTTGTGGTCAAAAATATTTTCAAGTGCCTTTGAAGGTAATGTGAAGCTGGTTTGTTTCAACATTACCACCTTTTAAGTAGTAGTGATATCTAACATTTCATTTCAAGTAATCCAAAGCAATAATAATTTTTATTACTCCTGGTGCCAATAACTACTAGTAGTTTTGTTTACTGAATATGATTGTCAATGATTATAGATAATATCTGTGATATTTGTTCTCACTGATAGCCTGTGAATAGACATTATTTTATGGTTTTTCATTTCAGTCAAGTGTTAAACTCCTTGGACAAAAGGATCTGTCCAGCACAGTGACGGTGAATACTCAGTCCAGCTCTGGCTGTAGCAGCATGGTGATACTAGACAATCGAGAACATCAGATATTTAAGCTCCCTACTGCATTAAAAAAGAAATTAGCTAATCATTTAGACATGCCTCAGATAAGAGGAAACGATTGGCGAATGCTAGCATCAGCTCTCAATTCAGATAGGTTAGTGAATTACAGGGAGTTCATTGGAGCAGAAAACCAGTCACCTACTAATCAAACTTCGTCCAAGAATGTGGGTGAGAGTTGTCCTCCCGTTCTCTTCGGTTCCCTATCCGGATAGGACAAACGGAAAGAAAGGGAGGATAACTCTTATCCACATTTTTGGACTAATCACCCTAAAAAATATTGGTTTCATATTTAAATGAGAACAACTTCAAAATTCAAATACATTTAATGTTGACTAAATAAGCTTGAACTATCAAACTATCAATTAAAACAACGTGTAACGGATAAAGCATCAGGCCATGCCGACCATGCTAATAGTTCGTCCCGTAATACACAATTTACATATACGATTCAATATAAGTCTATAGGTCCAAGAGGCAGACTGGTCTGTCTTACAGCAATGACCCAAGCTGTCTGCAAAGAGTCTCACTTGCAAACTGGAGATTACGATCCCGTAGAAAGTTTTTTCTCTTTCCCAATCAGACTAATAATATCATGCCATTTGCTTCAATTAGCCATTGGGTAGGTAGTAGCTACCTACCGTAGCTTACCAAGCCACATGCTTTGAGAGTTATATGCCCCGGTCAGCGATGGTGTTCTGGGCATACCACCACCAACCCAACCAAGAGCAAGAGAGCACTACTCCCAGTGTGGCATGGGCCCAGGCTAGTAGCTACCCGGCCAGCATATATTATTGTCATGGGCCTGTCATTATTCAAATAGTACCCTATTGGAAGATATTATTAGCGGACTTAATTTTGGCGAGTCCCCAGCGCTAAAATTATATTTGCAGACTTTATTTTTAGCGAATTTTGAGCTGAAGTGACTAAGTTATTGAGTTTTCCATTAGTGAAATTAGTGAAAATTAATTCCGACCAATAATTTCTTCTAGTAGGACGCATATGCATGTAATTATTCTAAACAACTAATACTTTACAATGCTAAGATTCATTGATGAACGTGTTATTGTTTTATAGACAGCTCAACTTTTTTGCATCCAAGCCGAGTCCCACAGAAGCAATATTAGATCTGTGGGAGGCCCGAACCAATGGTGAAGATGCACCAATCACAGAATTAATTAACATATTAAGAGGAATGGGGCGTCATGATGCTGCATCCATGTTAGAGAGGGACATGGGAAATGCATGGGTGTGATAACTCCTAATCTAGCATCTGCTGGATGCAGTTTGCAGATGTTTCACTTTATTTATAGATATTTCTGTCATCTGTATGTTATGACTAGTCAACAACGAATCGCATAGATCATTATAAATACAATGTTTATAGTTTTATACCTGATATTCTGTACATAACTGACCATTAGCCATTAGACGTATTATTTATTACCACTGCTGTTATGAATCTGAGTTAGATATTTTTCTTTATTAGTCCACCATTTTGATATTGGAGATCACATAAACAATGTTGTTAATTAATGTTTTTCTTCTCTACACAGTTCATAGTTAGACTCAAGTTTTCAAAAAAGCAAGTGGCGCATCAACTTCACCCCTATAATATTTTTTTATATTTTACTACTAATATGGATTACCCCATGATATTAATACTGTTTAGTTAGTGTTTCATACTAAGTCATGTCCAATGTACAGTAGTTTGAACTTAGTATGATATATGACAGACTGAATGGTTGACTGAGTAGTGTGACGGGTGCATGGTGCTGTGTACAATGTAATGTGTAAAACAATCTCTGTCCCGATCATTAAACAAGTTAATCAATTTTTCTCAAATACGCAGCATATCTCTATGTTGCCACTTCCTCTAGTGTTCATGTGAACCGGAGGTGCTGTCCCAGTTTAGCCATTATCTGTGAATGCATTGCCCAATGATAGATGAACACCTTTATTTACCCCACCATACAGCTGAGATAACTCAGATTTTGTTGCTGCAGTCTCCTCTTTTTGCCTTTCATCTAGAGTCACATTCTTATCCCTAGATTGATAGCATTGACATTGTTGATGGCTGTAAATAGTTCAGATTCTATTGTATATTTCTATATTAATAGGTTGCTACTCTGCGTTTCTTTTTTGCATCACCCACAATGTTTTTACGAGATGAGAGATATTTTGTCACAACTTTCATTTAAATAAACTTTAAATGAAGAAATATACAAGAGCAAACCATTATTATTTTTGCGGATAAGTTGTAGCTGTGAGCTTTCAGCTTCACTGCATCGACAAGTATTTCTCGCAATTAGATTCTACAATGCTAATCAAATGAGTCGACAGTTATAAGATAAGTTGCCCGATGGGGATGCCGTTACACCTGAGCTATTAGGCCAGATATCAGATAAACAATCATATGCATAGTTGGTTTAGCAGAATCCACCCCAAAATCCCACTAAGAAGATTTACCACTGCAAAATAACCCCAAACCACAAAGACCCAACCCCAAATTCCGAGTGGGCTTGTAGCAGTGGGATTTTGGCTACCAGCTGATTTAGCATTATACACAATATTGTCTCCGTGAAAACAATATTAATTTTTATTTTTCTATGTAGTATTTATTAACTTTTTGCCAATTAACTTTTTACTGAACTGCCGAAGCTGGCTCTCCAATGCCTGTCTCTCCAATGCCAGTCCCTCCAATACCAGTCTCTCCAATGCTCAACACACCCACAATCACTAATTGGTGATTTGATGCGGAGTACTCTCCACGGAGTAATCAACTGTATCAACACTACTACACTACTGTACAGATAATAACTAACATACTTCTGAAATGACAAATATTTATGTTATTACTAAATGTTTTACATAATATAATTGATACATGATCAATAATATTATCTACATGTAGAATGGACATGTCGTTCTAATATTCAAATATTGTTCTTGAGCAAATTGGAATTATTTCCAGAAATCAGTGCAATGTTTATAAAGATAAACTAATAGCAAAAGACTATACACAATCTAATTGCATGTTGGCAAAAGCAGAGAAGGAAGTTACTATTGCAATCATTAGTATATTACTAGATGATGTTCCTGAAGAGGCTGGCAGACAAGAAAAGCACACAACTCCAATATCAGTTTCCTCACAATAGCCATAGCCCTGGTACTCAAGTTTGCAGGTTATACTACACCTACCTGGTAATAAAGCAATTAGCGCTTCAACACAACCTCTAGTGATTCCTTGACTACCATATATAGTCCAGCAGCCAGATTTCTTATCACATGCAATATTTCCTATAAAAACACATCTAGTCGAGTTAAAACTGAAGAAAGGAGACAATTCCCTGTTCTGTATGCATGTTTGTTTCCATTGTTTTAGGTCGTAATGCAATAGCAGAGCTAGTCGAGGGAAATCCACCTGATCTTCAGTCTTTTATCTGCTGATTAGAACACAGGAAATAGAGAGGCATGTCAATAAGTAGGCTGATTGTCAGACCATGCTAAACATATAGGTTTCCACCTACTGCACTGATCGGACTAATCTCCCCACGCCACTAGTCCAGTTGAGGGAGAAAATTCCTGCTTGTATGAGAGAGTCGGAGAGCCAGGCTAATTGTTGGGTATAATGTATGATAGCCAATGCAGGACAACATTAACAATCAAGCAATACAATGTTTATCAATAAGATAGATCATATTATTAATAACAGAACGATTCTTTTAAAAATATAACTGCGTAAATTTTGGATGATTTGTTTTTTAATAAAATGGGAACTACATTAATATAATTTGTTCATTTATTGCAAAGATTTGGCGTGTCAATAGTTGATAAACTATTTGTTGTATCTTGTATGTGCGTCAAGATATAAATGTAGCCTGGGCAGGCTCTCAGTGTAGCATGTAGCATTTAGTAGTAGCACGGGGAGAGAGTCTCTACCCCCCCCCCCCCCCCCCCTTTTTTTGTATATGGTGCGAAATACACCCC
>JAOQGN010021316.1:0-13283 GCA_027564295.1 Himantozoum antarcticum
ATAGATATGGAATAGGGATTAGGGGCTGAGGTTTAGGATTTGGGAGTTGGGGGCTGGGGTTTGGGTCTTGGGATTGAGGGTACAAAAACACTCCAAAAACTGTTAGAGAAATGTGACGCTTGCAGCAAAATTTCAATATATATCAAATAGTCGATACATTTAATGATGTCCTTGCGCAAGGTGCGCCTCGGAGCATATATTGACCGCGGCGGGGATTGAACTGTGAACTACGTAACGTAATCTCATAGCCATGGAGTAGATGATGTGCTATTTCACATTCACTTGTCAATTAGCAATGCGAAATAGATTCACTTTCAGGTTGCCAATTTGCATGCCAGGGAGCATACTTTGGTAGTTGCTGCCATGATTAGACCTAGCCATTGTTGAGAGAGCGCTGACACTTTTCAGAGTAGTGATTTAATATGTCAATTATATGTACATTGGCTTGTGTTGAATTTGTCTGTACTATTACAATCAGCTCATATTTTGAGACTCTTTCAGAAGACGTCAGTAAAATTGAGTAGGACAAGTGAAGTCATGTATGTTCACTACTTTATTATAGTACAAGGTGAAAGTGAAATAATTATCTTATAGAAGACCAGGCCAGCCCTGGTGTGATGGCATTGAATCGAGCTAATCATTGTTTTGTGACGTTTGTCCAGACAAATCAAAATGCTAATCACACTTTTTACAAATTGTACTTGAAGGATAGCATATCTGGGTTGTGTAGTAACTACAGTAGGTGTTAATTAACAAGTACTCCAGATAATCAAGTGGCTGACTTGAAGACCATCATTGGTGGAAGATGCTTCCCCCACGCATTGTACACCTCGTATGCCCCCGCTCAACTGCTACCTCCTGCTTAATCTTCTACGCATGTCCAATTTGCAGTCAAGCTCATATATGCTCTACTCGAACGATATCAATTTCAGTCGCGATAATCTTATTTGCTATAATTACTCGAGTGTAATTTTTCTATGTCATCACTATATCCGTTGGTTGCGATCACGTTTCTCATTGGATTCAATAGGAATTCATGTTTCCGATGCTATGCCAATTATCTTGTTAAGTGTTGGGGCACAAATATCACTGCAATTATTCGCACTTTGATGTAGGTACGCATAACGCAACAACAATAATAGGGCTCATTGTTAATTGTGGCAGTCGAATTTTGGAAAGTCTGAAGTCGAGACTGCTCAAGGATGTACCACCATTCCGTGCTGCTGTGTAAAGTCAGTGACAGCTATATGGACTATGTTATTCTATTTGTTTTAGGGGGCTGCTATGGAGACCGCTGCTGTCAGACATCAGCCCGGTGTCAAGGTTGGTTACGGTTGATCGCTCACAAAATATACTCTTGTGGGTAGACCTGCGTATCAATGGCTTTATGATGACGACATTGAATTTTGCCAATATGAAAATTTTCATCGTATCCATTAGTCAATTGCTCCACTGCAAACATTCATGCAATATTAACCTACGCACAGCATAAATTAATATGAAATTCCAATGGTCAGTAACGATAAAAAATCATTGTCCCTGGGGAAGCGAAAGCTTAATAGACCTTGCGTTGGATGTCGGTATATCACCTGGAAATAACGCTGAAACTCACCCGCTAGACTTGTCTTATGCTAACAACCTATGAATATGTACTTTTGATATTAATGCAATGTTATGCTTTACGTAGTGATATACCCCACAGTAAACAAATATTCCTTGGATGTTAATTTTGCTATGAAAATAATCAGTAAAAATCAGTGCTGCTTTACAACCTATATAATGTTAAAACTATTATTTGCTAAATTTTGCAACTAATTTGCAATATAGGGCCAATATAAAATATTTATTTTGTGCATTTGTAATCAGCTAAGAATACTTTGATCTGCCAGGCTAAATTTCAGAGCTAACCCTTTTACCGGTATCACCTTTTGACGTGATAAATTTAACTACAATTTTCAAATAATTATGGTTTTTGCATTATGCTTGGAACACGGGCTACACTTCTCATGAATTTGATTGTAGATGTTGGAAGATGTTGACAGAGCCGATAGTATGGTTCAGGAACTTGAAGCTCGAAGGTTGGAGAAAAAGAAGGAGGTAATAATATTACCAGTCAAATAGCTACGAAATATATTACTTTGAAGCACTGCATTTTATGAAAGTACATGATGAATTAATACGTTTGACATCTATCCCTAATGTCCTGTAGCATGCATGGTCACATAAATTATCAGAAGCGAAAACAATAATTTCATCAAAATACAATCGGCCTTACATATCAATAAAGTATTTGGTATAATACCTTTTCAGTTTGGTCACCTAAACTTATACTATTAAATCCTGTAGTTTCAGGATTGCGGTTTTGGCGTCCCAAACCAGAAATTGGGAGTTTAGGGGTAGCTACGTCGATTGAACTGAAAAGAAATTTTACCAAATAGTTTACCAGATAAACATAAAAAAATCCAATCCAGGTAACATATTTTTCCGGATATAGAATTTTGACAATTGGGAATTTCTCATTGATTCCCTTTATGATGTCATATCAGTCCCTGTGGTTATGTCATTGATCACTTAGCTACATGTAGTTTAAGTAGGTACCCAAGCCATGAATACGTATATAATGTAGCTAGTTATATAGAAAGCTTTGGCTGGTTTATACTGCTGTAATGTATTCTACCCACAGTGGCTCGCAAGATTTAGTGACATTTTTTGTGTTTGTAGGACCTTTCATGTTAGCTAAGCTAGAACTTTCAGTTTAAAATTAACTCTTTCAAACATTTTAGGTGATTTTTTAACCGAGAAATTTGTAACATACTGCATACGTACCCAAGTTATGAATCTTTTCATTGTATAATTTATGTTATGACTGTGTCCAGTTGTCTTTTGCTTATCACTGCGGTATTGTCCACCCCCATTCAACGAGTTCATTGACCGAGTTCAATGTGGGCGCCAAAATGTCCTAGAGACGAGTGATATTATCGTTTCAAGTTTATAGCACTAGGTTACAATGTTAGTGCTTCAATGAAATCACACACTCCTTGTCTATATATCATATTTATGTGGTCATAACTATGTATCGTCTGAATTTTATTACCTGATATCTTTATTTCCGTCTCCGATTTTATTTCTTGCTGGACATAAACATAAATTACATTTAGAAGATAATTATGTAATATTGTGTGAAACGATAAAATCATGTGTTACATAATATTGACGGTGGACGCCTGTCAATATTAACCGTATCTGTAACGCTCTCCTATTGGTTGGTCACCATATTAGCCATATCTGTTACGCTCTCCTATTGGTCGGTCACCGTATTAGCCATATCTATAACACTCTCCTATTGGTTGGTAAACATATTAGCCATATCTGTAACGCTCTCCTATTGGTTTGTCACTGTATTAGCCATATCTGTAACGCTTTCCTATAGTTGGTCAATGGTGGTTAGAGCACACTTAACAGGTAAAAATTCCGGTTATCTGCGAATGGTGGCATACACTGGCCTACACGTGTTTCTTCTTCATGCTAAGCACAACGACCATCATATTCTAATTCATGTATAATATTTGATATAATTTGAATTTAGCTTTGGATCATTACGCACACAGCCCTAATTAATTCAATGAGTAGCATTAGCCTGGTTGCGTGCAACCCACCCACCCCCACAGTGCAACCCGGAGAACTAGCCTTACTGGTATGGCCTGGTCGACATAACACGCCATAGTTATTTCCTGTGGTATTCTATGCTATAATTATATTTTTAATTATCACATTCTCTTACAGTTAAATAAATCATTACGTACAACCAGTACAGATGTATCTGCTGAGATAAGGTCAGCTCGTAAGAAGTCTCTGGATAAGGTGAAGAGATTTCCAGACGCAGATGTTGTGGAGGAGGACGAGGAGTTGGAACAGACAGACCTACTGGAAGAGCCAACTGCAGAAGGTGCTGATGGGACTGATAGAATGGAGGACACCTCTGGCAGTCAGCTACGGATATCACAAGGTACTCAGCACCGATAGAGTACAACCACACATGGATAGAGTAGATTTGGTCATCGAACTACCAAACTATAGACTTTTTTTCGTTTTTGTTGAATTATTGGCTACCAAACTTCCGAAATTGTTATGATAGCTGTAGAAGATATGTGATGAAAAGTCACTGATTGTTGTTGTTCATTTAAGGTATTCCTTTTTACACGTTGGGTATCTCGACCCTGACACCTTCACTGATTGCCGTTGAATATGCTAACATTTATATTGTTTTAATAGAATGCATTGCACTAAGCTGTGAATTCACTCGGTCATGTTCATCATACAAATTAAGTGTAACAAAATAACCTGCCTTCTGCCAGTTGAGATCATTGCTGACAATCCTTTTAATAGTTTTAAATAGCTTTTAAAAACATATTTGTACAATTGTAGTTTTTTGAACTTTTTATTTCATATTTTATTGATATTTATTAAATCAATTTAAATGCTTAATCTGTACTATGTTCTATCTCATCTTTGACATTTTTTATTTGCTCAGAGAAGAAACTAATGTTTTAATAAGCGCTATACAAATACAAGAAATTATCTTATTAATTTTGTGATTATTGTTACTATTGCCATTATTGTTCTTATTGTTATCACTGTTATTATTATTATGATTTATGTATGCCGTCTTGTTCATGTAGGATCTCTTAGGAGAGGATCCGAAGGCTTTAACTCACTGAGGGAGAAGTTAAGAAGCAAAGTACAGTCTGGTATCAAGGTAGGATATTCAGCTATGCTGATACATCTATATAATAACTCATGTGTGCTAACTAATAGCAGCTGGCAAATAGCTAATATAAATATAGGCTAGACTGAGGTTTATCTGGATAGTCGGTAGACAGTCCGCAGACAGTATGCACTGTGGGCTTAATTAGGTGTGAAACAATAAACAGTAAATAATGTATCGATAATTGAGTGGCTAAATATAGGCCTGCACATTCAACAACAATAATAGAAGACTGTCCTTGCACCATGCAGGTCAAATCTCTCCATTGCATCCTCATCAATATTATAGCAAGTAATCTGGCTGCGGGTTAAAGTTTTATTGCGCAATGACACATGCTCTGACTTCGATGGCTACTATGGTACCGCCTGTTGTTACAATAAGTAACATCATCCAGTCAATTATTTTATGTTTAAAAATTTAAAACAACAAATTTACACCGATAATTATATAGTTTGTGCATCATTGAATGTGTCTAGGGCATTATTGGTTATTAGAAATGAAGTACATTGTAAAGTGCATTTAGTTTTATTTTGTTAAATTTCCACATTGTGTGTTATAGGGTAAAATGGAGGCTGACAAAGGAAAGGATGATGATGCCCAACCTCAAAGAACACTGAAGGGTCGCAGAGATCGTCCTGCTACTTTAACTAGGTTTGATGAAAGTACTCTGAGCAAAGAACAGGCCGAACTGGAGGAACAATTATCTAGGTCCCAAGAAATGAGGAGCAAATGGAAGAAAGCCACTGAAAAGAAAAAGACTGAGGTATCACTTTTCTTATACTGTGTTATGTCATAATGTGTTATGTCAACAGCTGAGCTAGACAAGTCATGGGAAACCCACCTGGCTTCCTGTATTTTACCTGCTGATCCGAACACAGTAAGAGCAACCTTAGGGTTACGGATCTTGATGTGTTCTATATTCAATCCTATGTGAGTTGTAGTTGGAGATAGGAGTGTGAAAATTTGGCTGCTCATATTCACCATAGGTTATGGGCAACACACCATGTCGCCAATAATTCTTAGCAGAGAATTTGTTACCACAGTGGGATATATACTCCCCCCCCCACCCCCACAAGCTGCCGTGATCTTAACCACTTGAATATCTCTATTCTCAGCTGTCCTTTTCCCTGGTTTGAGTAACATTATAATAATTAGTTATTAACTAGATATGCAATGTTTTGTAAATAAACTATCGACTCATGTATACAGGTGTCCGGAAAGTGTATACAGGTGTATGTACACTGTCACGAAACGTAAGTTTACCATAAACACAATCTGTAATAACTGTTATTAAGTGAACTATCCGCAAATTCACTACACCCATTAGTATTATTATAATGTGCTTCACTATGATTATATATTAGATAATTAACTGTAATATACTATATAATCCATGACATTATTTTATAAATTCATTTTATACAATGGAACTTATTATTATAATTGCTGGCCCAGATTCAATTTCCTGATCTCGCTGACCTGAGCTTGAACCTGGCCTTTCTCTCTATGGACATGAACTGTTTTTCTGCCTGACCTATGTGTGACTGCATTAAATATATTTACTTTGAGTAATTATTTGTTTGCTCTTCACCGTACCATCATTATGTCATAGTTATGTAAACCTGATAGCCTTAGGTCTTATGAACTTGCTACTGGAATAGCTTCAGCAGGTATATAATCCAGTTATTCAGTAATTATCATACATTTACAATAAAACTATATAATAATCACTATAAGAATAGAAAATATAACACTAATAATTCGTTGAAAATCCTTATAAAAGATCTGTTTTGCATCATAATAAATGCATGATTGTGTATGATTCTGCTTTGACTCTCTACAGCTTTTGCCGTCAAAAGAGGAGCAGCTTGAGTTTTTCACGAATACGTTTGATGATGAGGGTGAAGAGGATGAGAAAAGGACATCAGCGATGAAGGCTGGTATAAAGTTAGATGCACAACGCCGTGCTTCAATGCCTTCTACATCAGCTGCTGCTGGCGATCAGCAGGAAATACAGGTGAATCCGGGGTTGTGTCTGTGTTTTCACACCTCGTCTAATCTTGTTGTGATGACGTGAGATGAATATAGAGGTTACCGATGAAGGATGCAGCCGAGTATTGATCCTTTTCAAATATTTAATTACTTGCACCATAGTTTTTATTTAAGGGCCTTATTGTCGCTAACATTTTATGGGTTCAAATAAATGTCTAATCATGGGAACGTCCTGTTCTGATCTCAAGTGATATTTTGTGCTGTCACTCTATCGGAAATACTTATAATAAATTATGTAATACCGTGAGGTGTTATGGATGTTTTAGGATGAGGACAAAGATGAGGATACTACAGACGATACCAGCAGACTCATACCGAAAGGTGATAAATACGTTTATCTACATTTATCTCTACATTATCTCTACACTGTCTCTACACTATCTCTACACCATCTCTACACCGTCTCTACACTCTCTACGCCACCTCTACACCACCTCTGCACCACATCTACACCACCTCTACACTATCTCTACACTCTCTACGCCATCTGTACATTATCTCTACACTGCTCTACACCACCTCTACATTGTCTCTACACCATCTCTACATTATCTTTACACTGCCTCTACGCTACCTCTACACTATCTCTCAACTGTTTCTACACCAGCTCTACACTGTCTCTGCACTGCCTCTATGCCACCTCATCACTATCTGTACACCATCTCTACGCTGTCTCTACGCTGTCTCTACACTATCTCTACATTATACTATATGTACTTGTATATGCACCATCAATGAAGCTAGCTTTGACTCATCTTCGACTTATCTTACTGTATCCAGTAACTACGGATACACAGAAAAGTGGTATACCAGGCAACGCAGGCAGTAAATATAAATGGAGCCAATAACAAGCACCCAGTATCCAGTCAATACTAACACTGAAATATTTATTTTCTATTACAATTTTAAAGAATTAATAACTAAATGCAAAATTATAGCATCAGATCCAAAATCTTTTGGGAGTAATACATTGAGACACAGACAAGGATGTACGTTTCTGTGGATCCTAAGCTATTCTGAAATGTATGCATACATGTAGGGTTGGTGGGTGTAGGCTGTAACCCTCTTACCCTCGTGTTCTATATTGTTACATAATACTATAGTAATGCAGTCTGGCTATGGTTAATGCTATAGTAATGCAGTCTGGCTATGGTTAATACTATAGTAATGCAGTCTGGCTATGGTTAATATGGTTAATATGGTTAATATGGTTACCGTATGCTAGTTATACTGGTTGATCCAGTGTTACTCACTTGATGCGAAGTTCCTCCGCTAAACTGTTTACTTTGAAGACATTGGAATGATGAAATAGCTCATCCAGGGAGAACATTCTAATATTCCTATCATGACAATATCATTTTATATTACTTCAAAATGTAATCACAAGTTTTGGAAGCTCTAATGTTGCATATTATAAGCAAATTTAACTTTTGCCAACATTCCTTTAAATCACAATAAGAAGTACAAAAAAGTCATATTTGGCGCTTCACAACGCCTAATTCTTTGGTTGATGCCTTTAACAATGCTACATTTTGGCTGGAGCAAGTGTGGCAAAAGATAGGTTCGCTTGTTCTAGGATGTTTTGGTGTGTAGCGCAGCCGTAGTAGTAATCCTATGACATTCTTCTTTTTGTATTCTAAATTTGGATATTATTTGTCAAATAATTTTTGTTTTAACTTTAATATTTGGCCACTCTATTCAATATATCAGTATTGTCTTGTGCCAGTGATTTATGACAACAGTAATGCTTTTAACTCTAATAAGTTAATAGTGCCAACCTGCCACCTAACATGCCTAGAATTGTCCTATTCATATTACAAAGTATTCAATTTGCAATGCTCTATCGACATTCCACCCACAGATGCAATGTTTACCCCAGCTCAGCTGACATCAAAGATGGCAGCCTAGCCTAATAACTCAGCCACGTCTCCTTATTAGATTGTGTAAGTTGTGTAACCGTCTCCAGTCGGTCTGCTCTTTCTGCTTAATTTTACGAAAATTGATTTATTGATTTATCGATTATTGACATTATGAAACATTTTCAAATAGTTAATTATTGTTTTTTGCAATAAAGTATTCTGTATTTTTTGTCATTTAATTTAATTATTTAGTGCCGGAAGATTTGGAGGGACGCTTATGGTTCATGACAGGAGCAGAGTATATACCAAGCCAACAAAAGATATCAGATGAACAAAAACAGTTTTATGTTCCGTCTTCAGCTCCGGGTCAGTCAGCTACTAATGACGTCACATTAGGCATATCATTGCCAGAATTATGAATCCACTTTCATTACTTACAGATTTGTGTTATAATGATTTGATGCGATGTTTTTTACGTGCATGCCGAATGGCTATCGATAATTAGAATTGGGGCACAAACTATATCGAACATTGTCATCAAACTCGGTTGATGTGTGCACAGAGATGAAAATATTAGTTAGAAATCTGTACAGACGCTTCAATGCACAATAATTAAATTAGGCAATTAATTAATTTTTATTCAAATAAGATGGGTAAAACCCGGTTTGAGGTCGTTTGTTGAAAGTCCTATTCATAGTTGTAGCAGACTAATTTAAAAATACAGAAATAAAACAATAGCAGATTAATTTGATAGTTATTGGTGATCAATCTGATCAATTAGTCTCCGGGGATGGTGCGATAGTATTTGTAAGGTAGCCCTCTCGCTGCTACCTTAGAACTAGCTGCCGCAAAGTCCTGTCTGGAAATGTGTGTGTTATTGATTAATGGTGCTATGAATTCGTCCACATACTGGCTAGTGGTGTCGAGTAGCGGTGTCTCGGTACCTGGATGGATTAATGGCATACCTGTCATCAAGTTCTAACTGACTGTCTCCCTCCATTACATTACTATACACCGATCAAAGACTTAAATAATTCTTGTTAGTATATACCTTAATATTTGTATATGGAGTCCATTAAAATAATTTCTCAATATACTTAATATTTGTTTATATTGTAAAGAGATATTACAAGATTTTAATACTATAAAGAGATGGCAAGGAAATCGGCTGGAAGTGAAAACTGAATATTTGCTTTGCCTTGTTCAGTTGCTGTTGGTGAGAAGATGGGTGGGGACTCTGAGGCAAGAGATCTGGCAGAAGAGGGCCTGTATGTGGGTAGGAAACCAATGGTCATGGCCAGAGAGCGCTATAAAATGGAGAACAGATTACTGAAAGAACCTGATGAACAGGTGACCATATGCTCATTGGTTATAGAGTGAGGAATTGCTTTATGTGCCTTCGTGAATGTGTTTTACGTCACAGTAAGATCCAGTTGGCATTGAGGGCCCATTTAATTGCCTGATAAATTATATTAATGGCACATAATCTTATTGTCATACATAACATGTAGCAGTCACACGTGACAGTGCACTTCAACTGTAGCTGTAGCAATAACAAATTGCAAATACTAACAATTCATGATAATGTAATAGCATAAAAAGAGTCACTTTAACACCCAGTTCACAACTGAGATAATATAATTATCTATATATTTTAACGTCGGGCCAAAGCTTTTAATTCGACTACAAGCTGAATTTTTATGTTCATGATGACGCAATGGATAGTTATATGTTGTATATATATGTATATTTATATATATATGTTATATATATAGATATATATATTTGTATATGTTGTATACTCATTGCACTGTTACTGTATTATTTGTGAACAATTTTGTACGCACTACTTCATCCACCAACTTTTTGAATTCCACGGTTTTTGGAGATTTGGGACGCTGCCAAGTCACTGTGTCTCAGTAGCTGGCAACTGAGAACAATCCATGCATACCATGGATTGTATAGCCTGTGCTCTGGTGAATTTGTATACTGTATTTGATGCGTTTTGTGCTAGTCCACCCTTGCTGCTCAATCATACCTGCCCGTACATACTACATTCTTTATAAAATGCAAAAAAATAACTAACAAATCTGTGGGTTTTGAAGGGCAAGAAATGGTTTGGTGAAGATGGAGAAATTTTAAGTCTACCAGACCCTGTAAAGCTGATACCATCTCGGCCAGTGATACCCGAAGAGCTCGACCCTACCATACAGACATTTTACAGGAAGGTAATAAAAGTACATTCAAGCCACTATCATAAACTAGTGCTACATGCTACATAGTGCTTTTAGTTCCAGTTTTAGTTGTTGTGGTAATATCTTTCTACATGTATCTAGATATCCACACTTACATGCACAATTTTTAAGTTGTGCAAAATTTAAGAAACGAGAGTGATGTTGAATGAAGAAGCACAAAAATATCAAGGTATACAGTGCAGCACGTGTATGGATAATGCTTGACAGTGTTAGTTTATCAATTTTCTCTAATTGTAAATTTCACAGAAATGCTTGCATTTGACAGCAAACAGTGGTTCAGTGTAAGTCTGAACAAGATTTACATAATGTAGTTAAAAGTACTCGTATTGAATATACTATATTTTATTACACTGAATGAACTATATGCAAAGTTTCGCATTAGTATAATGGCCAAATAACTAAACATTTTCTGGGAATTGGACAACTCCATAACGCCTTAATTTGCCAATCGGAAGGTTTGAAGTTAACAACTCCGTCTTCCACTAGTTACAAATCACTTGAAATCGTGATAAGCAAGTCTTAGTAAATGTGTGCATTGGACATAGTCACACTTGTAATTATGTAGTTGTATGGACGTTGTCCAACAAGCACCCATTCCACCAACCTGGTCTGGACTGATCCGAAACTGAGGAATGGCCCGTATTTTACATTCCGGGTTTCAGTGCAATCTGAATTCAGGTTTGAATACTAACTTTCAACAGCTACAGAATCTGACCTGTTCTGAATGTGTTTCGTTTACTCTCGTAGACAAGGCCTTTACATAAAACCTGACAAGTCTCGTAGACAAGGCCTTTACGTAAACGCTGACTGTTGATTCATTCAAGTCAAGTAAGATTCTCATTTGGCTTTTGCAAGCGCTGACGAGAAATGAGACGTCTTACCGAGAGAGACGTCTCATGAAAGCTGAAACCACGTACTATAGTTAGTGTTTATTAAAGAGAGTGGCAAATGAGTTCTGGTCACGCAAGCCAGCGTGATTGAGATGTGCTAAATAGAGGGAAGGGATAGAGTGACAAGGCATTTTAACATCAAATTGCAAAGTTTATCAGCAAATGTGGCTAATTAGACTACACTTAGCACATATCAGGGTAGTGTCACATCAATAAATAGTAAGTGATGCATGCATAACCTGTGAATATGGGCCAGCAAGCACCTTGCAAGCACCTTGCTAGCACCCTGAAAGCACCCGAAGAGCACAGTCAGAGAGACACTACTGTTTACTTTTGACAGCTTCAAGTAGTGCTTAAAAAACCTCCAAGTGATAGTAAAGCTGTTACAATGGAATAAGCGTTTATCTTTGTGTTAATTGCTATCTTGACATGAATATATAGCATCAGAACACAGATAAATTAGACTTATCTGCTTGCTAGGAGAAGAGACTCTTCAATGAAATCTGTATTTATGATTTGAAGGGCCGCTACTAGAACTGTAATTGTGCACGCCAATCAATGCATTTACACATCATACACTCAAAGTCTCCAACTAATGTACATCTTGGCATATTGTTTATGTTTTATTCCTTATTATTGTTTATATTCATTACTAAATTAATGTTAGAAGTGGTAACACTCGTAAACTGGGTCGTGAATCCGAGCTCTTTGCGGCACAGGTCCTAGCGCAGTGGCAGGTTAATGCATCCACAACACCAGCTTAGAAATCTTAAAAGGTGAAGGCTACCAAGCTAAAATATGGTGTAGTGGATGCATTCACCTGCCTCAGAGCGAGGCACTGTGCCGCAAAGAGCCCAAGTTCAAGTCCCAGTTTATGTGTGTTACTTTACTATTTTCTATTAAGTTAAAGGAGCCATGTCACGCTTTTCATAGTGACACTATCAGATGGAGAAGATTGTTTTACATAACTGGTGAAAATTTCAAGTCGCTAGGTATCACCAAAACAAAGTTATCTACTCTAAACCAAAACCCTGTCATAAAACACACCCGTGAGGTCGTAACCCCAGGTGATGACGTTTCCTCCCAGAAGCGACTACCGTGGCGATGAAGCTGGACGTTTTGTTTATATAAAAACGAAAATTTTAAACTTTTATTTATTGTGTTTCCTCTTCGAGTTTTGAAAAAAAAATGTTATAGGCGCACAGAGAAGGCATCAGATTTTTTAGCGGCGATGTAAACATTTTAAAAACATGGACAGAAATGGGGGAAAAACATAAAGAAAGTCAAGTGTTTGTTAGTTGAAATTGTCGCGCCACAGTTAATATAGGTCGTGTTAGCGCAGGTTACTTGCCACATTTTTGCGGGTGGATGCGCCAAAATTTCAAGAATCTAGCACAGGTCAACGCTGTTTTGGCTATCACCACAGCATGCACAGCACTTGCCAGTAAAGTTAGCTAGTTGT
>JAOQGN010021427.1:0-13278 GCA_027564295.1 Himantozoum antarcticum
TGCATGCATGCATGCATGCATGCATGCATACATACATACATACATACATACATACATACATACATACATACATACATTGCATACATACATACATACATACATACATACATACATACATACATTGCATACATACATACATTACATGTACATACATGTACATGTATGTTAACAGCCATTCCCTACATTGTATTATATTGCAACCTGTTTATGTTACATTCAGATTGCAGTCGGAGGTCTGAGTGTCGTGATGCCGATGATGTCTGCATATCTAATCACTGTTACAAACAGGCAACTAAAAACAAGCGTAAGTATACCTCACTGTACATTATGTACTCTGACCTGTGTGCAAATCATTGTTGACCATAATTATAGAAGGCTGCTATTGCCCTACCTATCTTCATTTCCATTCAATCCAGGCATGGAGACTAAATTATAGCAATATCATAGGCTATTTTTATCATCATGCCTGTATTGAATTTTATTATAATACGTGTCAGCTGATTTTATGCATGCCTCTTCCTGACCTAGTTTTCACCTGGTAACAAGGTACAAGCATACTTTGGAGCTCTTCGGCATCTCTAACATTAAATTGGTGAATTGGCCAACTATTGTATTTAACAAGTACTCAAAGAAGTGAAATCCTTCACAAATACCCAACCCACAGTAGAGTACCTAAGTAAGTGAGTGGAATACTCTGGGATTTAAATCAACGTATATTAATTGTGATTCAAAATCTGCTTTGCTAACCTACTCTGCTATTTGATCACATATTTGTTTTGTTATTGTATCATGTGAAAGAGCTATATTTCCATTGGAACTCACATAGTTCGATTTCAATCATAGTGCTCTATCCTAAGGCTAAGGCCAATAATAGCACCAAGGCCTATCGCTGCTTAGGTTACCTCAAATGTCTAATTGTTTCTAATGCCTTCCCCACAAACACTACTTGCCCATATCAACAATTTTGTGAGCAATTTACACAGTAGTTATGCCCTCATGTTACTTTTTCTCCGCCCCACTTAACTGATGATGAATTTTAGCCAAATCATCATTGCTATCTGGAACATCACAGATCGCCTTAAATTAGGTAATAGGCATGGTCAAGTGGTAGATTAGGTGCTTCACTTGAGAAGTCCCGGGACCGATTTCACCTGCAGTCAAGCGGATTTCCTTCGATTAGCTCTGCTATTGGATTAGCACCTAAACAGTTCAAACAACCAACAACTCAACTATGATCAGTGCGATGCGTTATAATATCCCACACAACAATTAATAATCCTTGTTGAAACATAAAAATTGTTGCTAAATAAATATAGAAACATGTAACATAAATCCTACTGGTTGGCAAAGGGTCGGTTAGTGTCTTTAAATCTTATAATAATTTGATAACTTTGTAGGAATTTTTTCATGAGCAACATAATCATTACAATGTACACCGATAAGACATTCTTCAGACAGCATGATTTCATGGAGGCTAGAAATATAGATTGCATACAGACAGCATGATTTCATGGAGGCTAGAAATATAGATTGCATACAAATTTTCAAACAACAATGATTCAATAGCAGTTTCCTTCGATACATTTTTAAGCATTTGGAGGGTGTGCTGTTGACGACCCCCTACCTCAACGGTTAGTTGATTCTGATGGCCTACAGATGCTGACATGTGAGGAAAGCTCAGACTGTGACTCTAACCAGTTGTGTGTAGATTGTGTGTGTGCAGCTAAATGCAAAGTTAACAAGGATTGTGCTGGATTTCAGGTCAGATTGCTGCTCTATATTCCATCAGTAGCCAATTGTAGAGTACTTAAAAAAGAATTGGGCAATACAAATATAAAATGGAATACGACGGGATTCGGGCCAACAACCTTGCAATTGTAACCCCGCCGTGCAAGTACACTCAGGCATCTAATCACCTGCCTATATATCTTCATATATCAGCATTATATCACTGGCTTGGTTAAGCTATATCACTGGCTTGGTTAAGCTATATCACTGGTTGGTTAAGCCATCATATATCAGCATTATAGCACTGACTTGGTTAAGCCATATATCAGCATTATATCACTGGCTTGGTTAAGCCTTCTTATATCAGCATTATATCACTGGCTTGGTTAAGCCTTCATATATCAGCATTATATCACTGGCTTGGTTAAGCCTTCATATATCAGCATGATATCACTGGCTTGGTTAAGCCTTCATATATCAGCAATATATCACTGGCTTGGTTAAGCCTTCATATAGCATTATATCACTGGCTTGGTTAAGCCTTCATATAGCGGCATTATATCACTGGCTTGGTTAAGCCGTCATATAGCATTATATCACTGGCTTGGTTAAGCCGTCATATAGCATTGACTCAAGCAGTGTTCTCTACCTAGACATATCCTGCATATCAAGCAGTGTTCTCTACCTAGACATATCCTGCATATCAAGTAGTGTTCTCTACCTAGACATATCCTGCATATCAAGTAGTGTTCTCTTCCTAGACATATCCTGCATATCAAGTAGTGTTCTCTACCTAGACATATCCTGCATGTCAAGTAGTGTTCTCTACCTAGACATATTCTGCATATCAAGTAGTGTTCTCTTCCTAGAAATATGCTGCATATCAAACAGTGTTCTCTACCTAGACGAGGAATTTGTGTTACAAAGCATATCCATGGTTCATAAAAGGCAGGGAGATACATTTTGATTTCAATATCAAGCATGTGCCCTTTATTTATGCTCGATGATGTCTAATAAGAGCTTCACTATTATTTACATATACAGGTTTGCTTCATTGGTTTATGTATGGAAACTTGTCCAAAAGCTGGACAGTGTCGCTCTACCACAGATGTATGTGTGGATGGATTATGTAGAGACAAGTGTGGAGATGGTAAGCTAGCTAGCGATCAGACAATTGTGTTTTGAGGAGTGTGTTACTGGATTTCCATTGCCCATTTCCTACTCTGGTGCATCATTTGGTCATTTAACTTGAGAGTGTGTAATAGTTGATACTGCAGACCCAGAACCGTGACGCAGAGGCTTTAGCCGGACTTGACTCCAGAAGACCAATAAACATCATTAATTTTGAATGAACCAGCTCACCAAACAGTCATCACTAACCAGAATCAAGGCTCAAAGAAAAACATCAGAATAACGGGAAGAAATATTTCCTAGTTGTAATCGCATGCATTAATGCCAAAAACAGTTACTGCAATATTACTCAATGTAAATGCATGTACATTTACTTGTTCTATACTTTGTCTGTGAAATGTTTATATAATACTGCTTCATATTTCTATTTTAACATTCTCTTACAAGCACTCAGCGTTATCACTTTTAAAAAGATTGCATGTAGTTCTTGTAAATAACTAATAATAGTAAATAGTAAGTGCTGTATGTATAGTGCTGTATATGTAGTAAGTTCTGTTTTATGTTTGAATTATATTTATACAAACTTTTAAACGCAAGACAAGTGTTGTTGAAATGTTGTAAAAATTAATTATTTTAAGCATTCGACGCACATTAATATCCCATGTTCTGCAGATGGGGATCAATCAAGAGGAGCATATGGCTCTTGTTCAGGAGGAATTATAAATCCAGTATGTGATGACATGGACGCCCCTTGCCCTAACGGTCATATATGTGAGAAGTTTGTATGTGAGAAACTGTGTAATACAGAGGATGACTGTGCTGTCAACCATGTATGCTCTCTGTCGACATGCTCCACTATCTGCTATGTAAGTAAAGACACTGCAAAGTTGCAGCTATGCTTCATAATGTACCTACAGTAATAGGTAGGTGAATTTGGTGAATTTGGTCATTCAGAAATATAATTAATTTAGTATTGCAAATAAATAGAAAACGCTTCCCAATGGTTGAGAGTTATGGCAAAAAAGGAGCTTCCCATGACACATTATCAGATACGCAGATAATTGTCCTATCTAAATATATGTCTTCCCAGACAGCAGCTGACATTTTAAGTGATTATTTTCTTACTTCTGCGAGGAAATGTTTTCTGTTACATTTCAACTCTATTCACCGCATCGACAATACCAAATGTGATAATAACCGTGTTAAGTGGTGCTGTTAGTGGTTAAGTGGTGCTGTTAGTGGTTAAGTGGTGCTGTTAGCGGCTAAGTGGTGCTGTTAGCGGTTAAGTGGTGCTGTTAACGGCTAAGTGGTGCTGTTAGCGGTTAAGTGGTGCTGTTAGCGGTTAAGTGGTGCTGTTAGCGGTTAAGTGGTGTTGTTAGCATGGTATCGAATGTTCTGATGTTCACGCTGTTGACAATATCAACATCCATATGATCACCATAATATTGTAGTGATTGTCCCCTATTCCCCTAGAGTAGAGCAATAACAGTTACAGAACCTAGGCTAGACTGATGACTGGAGACCGCAAGAGAACTCTCACTTATATACTGTCTTGTGCCTCAGTCCGGACTTCGGCTAGGGTAGCGGAATGTGTTGTTTTTATGTGGTCATATAGCTGCTTCCCATGATTAGGCACGTGCAGGCTAAACATGTGCAGTAACAAGAGCATACAATACACAAGTGTATGGATCAACTTGGAGTGGTAATTCAGGTTTTGCACAATTATGTAATATTTTATTGACGAATAAACAATGTAAAGCACAGCAGCAATAACAGAGTAACAACAGCTGCAACAACGCACATCCGCCTCAACAGCATTAAGGTATGGAAAATTAAGGACAAAAGTAATATCAAATGTGCATCTTTATACATTAATAGATTAGTGAGCTCCACTGTATTGTTAAGTCGGCCAGGGAAGTCAGCTACAATAAAACACGGTTTGGCAAAGACAGTAAAACCACTTAGTGAAGATGGGCGAAATAGAAAGGTAAAAAGTAGTCCAGTTAGGCCGGACTGCGCACAAGAATATTAACAACATTCTGGTGAAGCCAGGCGACATCAAAGGCAACATCAAAGGCAACATCAAAGGCAACATCAAAGGCAACATCAAAGGCAACATCAAAGGCAACATCAAAGGCAAAATCAAAGGCAAAATCAAAGGCAAAATCAAAGGCATACTAGTAATAAAATAGACTGCAAGTCTGGTTAAGCCTTATAAGATTATGGGGAGAATATGGCACCAAGGTACCAATGGAAATAAAATATATACAAGGACCAGTTAGACTAGCTTCATAGTGAATATAAGGATATCATTTTATGTACACTTGTGCATAATGCGACGTTATGCTGCTAGAAGAATATACAGAGACTAAGAGACAATCCGGCTAATCCTGATTGCCCACACAACACTGAGTCCTGGGAAGTGCAGATCCTGATTGCCCACACAACACTGAGTCCTGGAAAGTGCAGATCCTGATTGCCCACACAAAGCCCACACAACATGAGTCCTGGAAAGTACAGATCCTGATTGCCCACACAACACTGAGTCCTGGGAAGTGCAGATCCACTACAATATTGTAACATGATAATGTTAACATTTTATCTGATGCTCCAGTCAATGTGTGGAGACATTACTTCATCAACATATAGCTGAACAACTATCAGTCGATGCATGGTATGTGACCATCTACCTCAAAATCAACGTCACATGCATGATATGTAACCATCCATCTCAGAATCAATGTTCATGAGATAAATTTTTCCTTCAAAATTTTCTTGGTGTATAATAATATGATCTACACTATGCAGTTTTTTCTAGGCTATGACGCCTGTACGCCTGACGAGGCTATGACGATAGTATTTTCTTTGTAATCGAAAAGATTTCCTAATCAAATTATTATCTTTCTAAAGCAAATAACCTAGGCCATTTAACTAAACCAACAACACAAAAACTCAGTTTGCCTGAAGAAAATTAATTCTGAGCTGGATGTCACATATCATTAGGCTGAATTCCACTATCCTGCTTCGGTAAAATAGAGGCATCTATCATATAAGTAGTCCTAAAATTGTATCACATAACGTCACATTGTATTAACAGGATGAAGAGGCCGGTAATTGTGTAAATGGTACAACAGTAAACATTTGCTACTCCAACCTGGATTGTGCTGCTAACCGTGTCTGTGCCCAAGGTGCTTGCTCTCCCAGATGTAGCTGTATCAATGGGGACTGCGATGGTAAGTGGTCCTATTGCGGTGGATATCTGGCGACTCTCCCAGTTCACCCAAGTCAATTAGCCATTAATTGCCAATCACTATATTTATGTCACATATTCCAACCAATTGTGACGATGGATAGTTACCACCTGTGATATCTCAAGACACTCATGCTGATGTACTACTGGACCTACATGTACTACTGGACCTACATGTACTACTGGACCTACATGTACTACTGTACCTACATGTAGTTCACAACTCAGACTGCAGCACTAACATCAACATAAATCACTAAATACAATATTACTCACTGATGATGTCAACATCATTTACCAGAGTACTTGACTGTATTCATGAACATTCTATTAAGATTAATCCACATCACCACACTTTCTAAATGATGGGTGCAAAGTGCACATGTCCTGAAAGTAAAATCTGATAGCAAGTCCGTTGTTGCATTACCACAATATACTCCGTTAGGTCCAATGCTCGTGTAAAGTTACATCCAGCTGAAACATATTTCAAGTTCAGCTGAAGCAGGAGGGAATGCAGTTAAAAGAATGATTTTGTAGCAATCCAAATGGATCACAGTGCATCTAGAAAGAGCTTAAGCAGTGGTCATAACACTGTGCCCAAGAGTGAATGCTCCATGCCATGTACATCTAATGGAAATTGTGTTCGTAACATATTGTAAATTTCTAGCTGCTTTGATATACCAGCATTTACGTTTGAATGAACATATTAATTATGTTACCAGCTTGGCAAGTATGAGATTGTATATAATTTTGCAGCTAAAGCGATTGATATAATAATATGTCAGGAACACTTTTACTTTTCTATTTTTGCCATATCAATTAAGCATTTCCATCCAGTGCCCTCATCTAGTTCTATCCTTGCAGTGGCCCCTTGTGATGTCGACAGCGGGTGGGAATGCGATCCCAACATTGGAGGCTGTGTGCACTTATCCCGTCATGAGAACACGGAAGAAGAGAATATAGGGACTCAATGTAAGGTAATATGATATGATTTTACTTTCAACAAATGTTTGAGATTAAATCCGAAATGCATTAAAAATAGCTATCTTTTATTGGAATTGTTTTGGAAACATGCCAACTGTGATGGGAATTGTGATAGGTATAAATCTGAATTTACAGTTAACCAATGCATGCCAGTGGAAGTTTTATATTCACTAGTCTTCATCAGCATGTTATATGACCTTTAAGCATTTTGAAATATAACCAACTCCACCAACTTCTGACATAATATCTTTGAACAGCTTTAATTGTTCCAAGTTCCTATAACTATAAGTCGAAAAAGTCGCAAAAGATGCATTTAATTAAATAAGGGACTATTAACACAGTAGGCATAAATGTGTTTACATGTTCTTATCCATGCTCCCTGTTATCTACAGATTTTGCAAAGCAACCAAATGCCTTCACCATTATGATTAATATTTTAGTTCAGACGTAATTAACATTAAAAATATATACACAATGGGCTGTCAATACCAAATACAAGTACATGTATCCTTGAAACATTAGATCAAGACACCTCAATCAATTGCACTGGAATTCAACCTGAACATTGTCTACAAGAAGTAAATATGGTGGCAGATTTGCCCATCCTCTCATCTTATGATAATTGACAATCACAGTCGACTTCATTCTACTTACTCACTAATTTATCATAGTCGTTTTACTAGCTATTTTCTTCTGGGATCTATTATTTAGTTATTACCACTAATAAACCAGTTCTATGTATTTCAGATTATCTTATCGATTGTGGTGCTGGAAACAATTCGGGCCACCCCAACGACGGTTTTGTAAATACTTGAAACTTGTTCTATACCTTAGCAGGCCTATCTCTGCAATAGCAAATAACTTATTTATATAAACATTGGTCCATTTGGGGTCACCGGAAAGTCATTCGGGTAAACAGAAAGTATATTGCAGGTCCATGTACATATTTATAATACAATATATCATAGCCTAAGTGAAGATATTGCAAGTACATGTACCGGTATATAATATTGCAGACTGCTAGAGACTGCAACCATTACAACCTGTACTGTAATCTAGACACCAATGAATGCATTCCTGTGAAGCCGATCTCTGGAGTGGCAACCTGTAACTACCAAACAGATGCCTCTTTCTGTGGTAAGCGATTCAACAGATCATAAAGTAGTAGCATGGCACAATGCAGACTTATATGCTGCCCACTAAAGCATATGACAAAAATGTAGCGTTTATTTGTTTAAAAGTATAGTATCAATGTAATACTGTAATACAATGTAATACTGCAATTGAAATGAAATAAATGGAACAAGTGATAAGGGTTCATGTGTGCAGTAGGTTTCCAAGGCACCAAGATGTAGGTTAAACACAATTACTAATCAGCATCACTAGGAGCATTTTAATTGTGGAGTATTTCAAAAATCAAACTTAAATTTTGACTATGCCAAACCGCGAGTCATCACTCACATTACAAGAAGTCTGTCAAACCCAAAAAGTATTTTTTACAATATAATAATTTATTTGGCTCTAGTGACCCTTTTTGCAATTAAACTGCTTGCCTAAAGCAACATTTTAAATTATTAGTGAAATGTGTGTAAATATTTTGCTCAAAGTAGGGAGGTATGCATAAAGAGATGCATGTTTATTTCTACCTCGTTAAAATTGCAACATTTAGTTCCGTGATGTGAGAAGCCCCCATATATCTAATTGTTTGTGTATGCTGGTTTTAGAAGATATATTTTGCCCTGGAAATGTGTGTATTATGTTGTTTAAAGCAGAAAATGGTGTTTTATGTATGAGTAGAGTAACATAGAATTAGAGTACGGAGCCATTCCGTACTCTAACCAATTTCATAAAAAAAAATTGTGACAGGGAGCAGTTTCCTTTGGTTTCCATGTACTTTTTGAGAGAGTGCACTTCTAAAGTGTATGGCCCCAAATATTTCACCAGTAGATTGCACGGACCTGACAGTTAATTGTTGTAGGCCGTTGGACGTTGATAATAGTATTAATCCTTCAATTTGATTTTAGGAGTTAATGGAGAGTGTATCAATGGGAAATGTGACTGTATAAGAAATGGAGCTAATGAGTGTATTGGGTCACCCCCCCAGCCCTGTAGTAATGCCCTGTCACCTGATACGTGTGGACATGCACAGGCTTGTGATGACAGGTATGACTGGTGTGTGTGTCCAGATACAACTACTCTCCTAGGAGACAACTGTGTAGTCACAGTACCAACTTTAGGTGGAGATCCAGGAGGACCTGAGTTTCTGCAATGTGAGTCATATTCCATACTCGCTATATTGACCTTCCTATCCATACTCGCTATATTGACCTTCATATTCCATACTCGCTATATTGACCTTCCTATCCATACTCGCTATGTTGACCTTCCTTCGTATTGTTGGTCTCCATTGTAGATAAATAGGTATCGACTATTGCAACGGTTAGCCCTCTACCCTTATGGAGTGAGCAACAATGGTTACCAAATTTCAGCCAGATTGTATGAGAGGAAACAGAGAACAACACTCTCAAATGGGTGCAGCCGTGGCTACCCTCCCTGGATTCCGACCACAGGCTTGTGATTATGTTTAGACTCCTAATAGAGGTCCATCCCACTGCTTTTAAAGTGGGAGGGTGATTGAAAAACAAGGTAGCTTAATTAGAGTTCAAATTACATCAACAAGCATGTTAAGTTAGTTTGAACACATTTATTGAGGTACACAAAAAGTGACAGCCGTCTAGGCAGGTTTACAGAAGAATGCCAGTGCTACTGATTTGCACTCCCTGATATTGTAAAACGGTTGCAGTATACCTGGTCCGAAGTACAATAATTGACTATGTCCGACATAGCCGGATTCCAACAACCGGCATAAACTGGTTGCTTAATATAGTACATGAGGCAAGCCGGTGTCAGATCCTGACAAAACGTAGGGCTCCGACATCACTCACGGTAGCCAAGTGACATGAAATACAAAATGTATTAATGATAATGTTACAATTTACTTATAGTGTGGAGTTCGGGTTCGGCTATGAGAGGCCAGTGGGGGAATACAAATGTATTACAATATTTTAATCCACCATCAGATTAACACACAATAATGACAGCTAGAATAATAGCATTAGTTGTCAAATTGATGGCAAATTGTATCCCTTCAGCATTGGAATATTCATGTCACTGCAAACCAGAACACATGTTATTTATGATGTAGTCTCCGGTCTCTAGTAGGGTAAAATATCTAAAGATTTAATTTTTCATGAGTATCCGATTGGTGATCAGCTTCGATTATACTTAATTTCAAATAATGAGTTTCCTTTGCTTGTATACTTGCTCTTCCACTGTATATTTATTCTATGCCACAATACTGCCTTGTGGTAGGCGGTCTTCTAAAGGTGTAAACATACTGTAGCGAATGTTGGCGATTATGTGCCCTTGCGGCAAAAGCGGCTGGAGCGGTGGCGAAATCTGTGTGTAAGTGGGCGATCCAGCAAGTTAGAAAATTCCGCTTTGCGCTTTGCTCTGATTGGCTGAAGGAAAAGTATCGTCTGCAGAAGGCAAAAACATTATTTAGCAACGCATCAACAACAACAAAGCAACATGTCAGATACCGAATTATTTATTAATAGCATTCGGGAGCACCCTGTCTTGTATGACTTATCACACAAGTCATACAAGGATGAGTTGGTAAAACAGAATGTGTGGAACATCATTGGTTCTCCCATTAACATGAATGGTAAGCATGCTGGCATGGCATCACTCAATCTACTTTGCATTATTTAGTTTCAATAAAATATAATATTTATTTTGATTTGATAAATAAAATAAATATAAACTAAAAATAAAATTCTAACTCAATTTATAGGTTTTGTATAATAATAATAATCACCTACTATTGCCAGCACACTATTATAAAATTATAATTATGTAATAATTTGGACCAGAGCAGCTTGGAATTTACTACTGTAATTATAAATCTAGGAGTTCAACTAGGCTTAACCTTAAAATCCGTGATAGAAGTCCCATGCTTTCAAAGCTCTTTGTGAAAATGAGGAACACTGGCAAGTACAAATAATAAACCAGTTAGCAGTTTATGGCACCCAATGTTAATACTGCTATGAATATTTATGAATTATAATAATTATATTTTGTTGCAATTTCCACCGCCTCCACCGGTTTAATTGAAAATTTAACTTTGTGTTTGCATTTTTATGTTTGCAGTTTGGGTGCAACGTATCCTTTAAATCTACATGTTCTCTTAAATATACCTGTAGTTGCTGAATGTAAAAAGAAGTGGAAGGGTCTCAGGGATACATACCGTAAAAAAATCAAAGCTCAGAGTGATGTTACCAGGAGTGGAGCTGGCGCGGCACCAAGTGTTACATGGCCATGGTTTCATCAAATGGAGTGGCTAAAGCCATATTTGGCAAGACCACGGTGAGTTGTCTACATTCATTACATCACATATCTTAGTTAGTTACAAGAAGTTAGCTAGGTAGTTATTTGTTTATATTGTTTTAGGTGTTATTGTTTTATTTGTTTTTTATTTTGTTTCATTAATAATACTCAGTACCTTGTGGGAGTTGTCTTCTCACTATCTTGTAAATAATAATATTATAATTATACATGTATAATTATACATGTATAATTATCTTTATATACATCATGTATACATCATTTTATACATATATAACTATTTAAATGCAGCATTGGCCAACATTTACATCACATTTGGCATTTATTGTAGAACAACATGTAGTGAACCATCAACTGTAACAAGTGATGATGTGAGAGCGGTTACAGATCAGGTTGAAGCTGAGCAGCTGCCACATGAGAGCAATGATGCAGAGATTAGTGGAAATATTGTTGAAAAAGTAACACCTACAGCAAGCAGGAAAAGGAAAGCGTTAGAAGAAACGCAAAATAACATTGAACAGATATTTAAAACAGTTGATGCCATCACAGCGGATAAACAGGACCAGTGTAAGGCATTTTTGGGAAGAGGTAGCCAGGGGTTGTCGTACAGTCACCGATGCTTATCAGCGTGAACTTTTATACAGAAATATTAAAAAATTAATTTTTAATGCTCGGTTTAATAACCAGCAATATGTACCAGTATTTCAACAATTGTAAATTTAGAATCCCATCAGTAACCACTATGTGTGCATTGTTTAGTTCATTTTATTCTAGATGTATGTTAATTGATAAAATGCCAATAAGATAATAAATTGTGTATAAAATAAATATGAACGTATGAAATATTAAAATTGTCAATATTCCTATAATTTAGTCAATTCGGCGAATATATTGCTGTTGCCATGGTACTGAACCTGGCACGTTGAAATATTTGACGTATTCCTCACGCACTTGCCCTGCCTCAGCATTATACCTTCTAGCAGGTACAAAATTATTGTTGATGTCATTCATATTGTCAAGTCTCTATGTGCCCTCAATGTCCCCACCATTCCTTGTTATTCGGTCCGTAAACCCAGCCGGACAACAGCTTTGTAGACTGTGCTTTCTCATAAAGTTATGGAGTACACATGCAGCGAGCACCACTTTCTTAGCATTGTCAGGGGACATACAGAGCGTTGTGTCTCTCAAGTATCTCCATCTGTAAAACAATATTAATTTTGGAATAGATAAATGCCGGCAATGAAATTCAGTCATTAAAGGGAGTTGTCTCCTCTTCAAATGGAAAGACAACCCTGTTGTTTGAGAAGTAGCAACTGACATCTCAGGGATTAAGAATTAGTATATAAATACATGGAAAGGTATAAATATAGCCATTGCATAGCAAGAATAATAATGCACGTCTTTATATTTATGACATAAAAGTGTAACTCTAAACATGCAAGGGTTTGGTCAGGCAGCATGTTGATCTGAGTGATTAGTGACAGCAACCATCAGAAAGAGCGGCTCTTGTAGCCCAAGTACCAGACACGTGGAAAGTAGGTGTGTACAATAAACGTTCTTACAACATGGAGTTCAGTCATTACAAGGAGTTGTCCCTTCTTCAAATGGGAAGACGACCCTGTTGTTTGACAATCAGCAAATAGATATTAATATGAGAGATGGATAGATGGGTAGAAATGTAGTATCGCGTGCAGTAGCCTGTGCTGCATATCTCAAACCCTCAAACCACCAATCTCAGAATCTCAAGCTACTGAACGCCAAATAACATTTGACCCAAT
>JAOQGN010021537.1:0-13276 GCA_027564295.1 Himantozoum antarcticum
ATAATATAGTGTATGTAATAATTATTATACATGTAGTATCAGTTATTAATATTTCACAGGTTGCGTTGTAGTTGTACACACATAGTGTGGTTGCATTAATTACGGAGTGTAAATGATTATATCAACATAATCTGCATAAAATTCCATTATGTTTATTGTGTTCATTTTAATGCAATTGATTTCTTTTCTCATGTTACAACAACAAGTAGTTGAAAGGTTACTATTAGTTTTCTAAGATTAAGCAGTTAAAGGTTAATAGATTCAATAATCTGAATATAAACAATAGTCACTAGACAGTGATTACAGCATAATTATATATACATGTATACGTGTATACATGTATACATGTATACGTCACAGCCATGTAGTTTGCATAATTATTATAACCTGAAGTATTAGAGTATAAGAGTGTATGCCAATGGTACACCACAGCACACTATGCATATTACAATTGTATAACATACTATATAAGAGTGTAGGCTGACATGCACACCACCGTACAGTATTGCATTGGATAGTAGGATAGGGTGCTCCTCTGTCACTCAAACAATTCCAGTAAGTCAATTTCATAGATTATATTTCACCTATTATTGCCGAAGTGGTGGTCTAACCACTCTCACCTATACACTCTCACCTATACACTCTCACCTATACACTCTCACCTATACACTCTCACCTATACACTCTCACCTATACACTCGTTTCATCATGTGGCGTGGTTAGTCTCCAGTTGAGACAAAAGACATCTGACCTTCCATTTCACCAACTATAGTTAGTGAAATGGAAGGTCAGATGTCTTCAATAAGATAGCGATAGGCTATAGCCTATCGCTATCTTATTGTTCTTCAAATTCTGGTCAGAGCACTATATACTATAATATAATTATAGCATTTCTACTTGTTTTGACTAACTGTATCACCACGTAGCCAGTCCTCTGCCCCTCCCTCCCTTCCACCTCCCTCAAATATAGTATGGCATACTCTCTACACTCTAAGCAGGGGTTTGACGTCATATTACCCTCCTACTCCTTGTCAGCAAGAAAGTTTGGAACGTACCATTCTTCATCCAGAGATAATTTACTGCTCATTATTTGTAATTATCATTTCATCCACGATTTGATATTGTCAAGACCCAAAACTAATAACCACATCTCTACTACAATAACGATAACCACATCTCCACTACAATAACAAAAACCACATCTCTACTACAATAACAATAACCACATTTCTACTACACAAGCACAGATCGGTTACAATATTACGTGAAATCTTTGTCTTGCGTCATAATTATAATGATTGGGCTGCAAAATACATCTTGCTTGGCGCTGTACTGCACATGACAAAATCAGATGTCCATTTATAGTTTAAAATGAGGAATTTCCGTTATGTATCTATATTTTAATACAAAATATAAAATGTATTTTATATTTTATGGGAGAACATAAATAAAATATATTTTAAAATGTATAAAATATATTTTATATTCTCCCATATATTCTACTGTATATACTACTGCATGTGCTACTCAGCTCATGTATCTGGCACTAACCCGCAAGTCAAGTGTGCAACAGATGACACAAGATGATGTGAGTGGATGTCACAAAACTCATGTCATCTCGTCAGCCTATATCTGCATTTGGCCATGTCACCAATTAATGGACATACATGCAATAACAGGGTGTGCTCTACTACTATGACTTGCAAAATACATTGTTTAGTCTCTATGTAAATTGGGAAATCCTGTTTGCCGAGGCGCAAGATCAACAGGCTGTGTTTATATATAATACAATGTGCTGTTCAGAGGGAAAAACGGAATCCCCTTCCTGCGTACCGGCTTTGCAAATCACTGCAATGACATTGTATTACTATTGAATAATACGATGTGCAGTAGTGGGGTACCCAGCGTGAACTATATTAAGTTACCCAGCATGCACTGCATTGAGGTACCCAGTATGCACAGTATCGAGGTACCCAGCATGTACTGCATTGGGTTACCTAGCATGGACTGTGTTGCACTATATAGAGATTGAATAAGCAGTATTATATTTCCATGATTGCGTACGACTGATTAGACGCTCATAAGGAGGGCGGCTGAGCAGTAACGTATTGAGGATGACCAACGGAAAATGCTGATTTGCGGTATGGAACTTGCTTGCAAATCTATGCCAGACCACCATGTACCCAAAGTCGTACAAAAACGTGTTTTAACAAAAACAAAATATTTTTGTTGTACTTATGCATGTACCCTGCTGCAGTGGCCACTCATATACTTTACAATCTTTACCAGTTGTGAGACATAGAATTGTCCCATTGACATGTGAGACATAGAATTGTCCCATTGCCATGAGACATAGAATTGTCCCATTGCCATGTGATAATTCTATGTCACATGGCATATAATTGTCCATTGTGGATACACTGTGACGTTAGATCTGGCAAAAAATAGAGAAACTACTCATCCATTTGAGGAAGGTTTGCAATAATGTGTTCAGCTTAGTCATTGGCAATTAAAGGACATTTATGACATTGTTAATACGCTGTATTAGAAATACAGTTCCTATTCCTCCCACATATAATAGCAAGAGTAATAATACATTACTAGTCTCTATATTATCCCATTATTCATAATATGAGTATTATTAATTATAGAATAAAGTATGATAGACCAGCAGATCTTATAATCAAGCTAATAATAATATAAAGCTGTAATATGAGAGACTGTAATCTGCTTTTGCTGGTACAATTATATAGCACATGATTGATGTGTGACATAATCCTAATAAGATGTCAATATGGTGTCAAACCAATCAAAGCATACAAACATGTAATTGGAGAATGAGATACAATGGATATGATAGAGCCGTTATACTGCACCACATGGCTATGAAAACGCTGTATCTTCCAGAAGAAGAAGAGGAAACCACCCATTATGCCGTCTTCAACTCTCCTGTTCTGATCTAAATCTCGCAGTCAAGGTTTTTCAGGAGATCAACCAGTACGTTCACTGGGTGACAGCGTGGTACTGCATTGGGGTACCCAGTATACACTATACAGTTACAACTCTGTCATTCTCGTCTTGTCAATTATGCAAGACAAGAATGGCACATAGGCCGCCCTCTGGGCCCAGGGGACTTATGTGTAAACCACCCACAGGGCTAGACTCTCTTTCAAATAAATTGAACCTTGCCACTGATTTATCAAGATTGGCAAGCTACCCCTTATCACAGCAGATTTCCTATTCATTTACCCACCCCACCCCACCCCACCCCACCCCATTTACCCCTAGATTTTAATTTCAACTTTACCTGAAGATTTTAAACTGAAATTGGAAAATTTATAGCTTTTCACTGCAGCCTCAATAATTAACACCCATTTTTGTGATATCACATTGTAGCGACTGACAGCAAAAAAGTACCCCTAAAATGTGGATTTAGGGCTGAGCCCTGCGGGCAGTCTGAGCCACAGTGCCCACTGGGATTGACTGCTCTTGTCTTGCAGTAATTGTAGGTAAATTATTGGTAAAGACGCGTCTCATTCACTTGCGACTTGGCTTGTCCCCTTTGCCAATCTGACTAGTCACACAATGGCATTGCGCAGTGGGTTCTCAATTAGCTGGCCATTAGCTATACTATTTGATTCCCACTCAGAACAATTATATGCCTGTCCAGACAATTTTTTAATACATTGAGTGGAGTGAGTTGTCACCTCTTGGTTGAATTGGTATGTATATATCAGACATTGTTATGACAAGATGAAAGCTCCGTTACTATATTATTTAGTAGTTATTATATTATCCTTTACTCTTACCGCTCTCTATTGAGATTGCTATTAAATTTTGTTGTTGAAATGGAAAAGAGCTGACCTGAAGTCCTGAAGGATTTGTTTGAAGTATATGATATTAATATATTGTATAGATTCATTCATCTTACTATTATTTTTGTTAACATGTCTACTGTTTAATTTTTTAGATTGTTTACCGGACCGGGCACTACCGATTAACAACCAATTGCATAATATAAAGGATATTGAAAGCAAATAAATAAATCACTTATCGGATTATTATAATCAAAATATATAAACTAAAGAAAAATAATGTCAAAGGCAGATAGAATTGGGATGATGGAGCGCAGACGTGCCCTAGAGACGGCTAGGAATATACTCTACAGTAAAGTAGGAAAGGTAAGCGCTAGTGTATTACTTGATTCATGTCATTTATAATTGACTTGATTCATGCCATCACATTCATTTGGCGACCATATCTACAAGAGATAGCAGAATCCAGAAAAACTTTGTTTTATTACAGTCTTTGCCGAAAATCTTCCAATTGATAACATTTTTTACAAATACTCTGCCCTAGTCTCATCTTCCGTTGTAGTTGTACAATCAAATGCATGCATTCATGAAAAAATGTTATTTTGCGATAATGTATTCATACAATATAATGAAAGCTTTATTAACATAGCCAAGCCACCCGCAAATATAGGGTCAGCCAAAATATACAGTATTCCCTAAGTTACACAGTCACAGTAGTTCAAATCATGTTGGCATGTTACAGCCAAAAGCACCAGGAAGCAGAAACTCATATCACCGGCAAATAGGAAAAACATATATTATTTTATATTCAAGTTGGAAATTGATGGTGTAAATGATGTACATTGATGCTCACTGAAGGAAAGTATGCAATGGAAATAATCATGCTGTCAATTTGATTTCAACTTGTGATCTATTGGGCTCCATCTTCAACACACATGACATGTTTATTTCCATAGAATTTATCAGTATGCTTGGATACTTGAGAAATATAATATCAACAGTGAATTAAAATTAATTAATCTAGAAAGGAAAGCTGCTCAGAATATCTGCAGAATGATAATATTGGTAATTCAGTCTAGGCCTACATGTATAAGCTAACTAACAAAGATAATGAATTATAATATGGTAACTGATGTCTTGATTGCTGCCACAACATAGTCGTGATTGCTGCCACTACATAGTCGTGATTGCTGCCACTACATAGTCGTGATTGCTGCCACTACATAGTCATGATTGCTGCCACTACATAGTCGTGATTGCTGCCACTACATATCTATCAGTCTGTTTTTACTCCAACAATTATGACCTTACCTTTGAATACTTTAACTTTTAACAGGCTGTTTTAGAAGAAAATAAGTTTCCTGATAGAAAATTAGAAATTCAATCCAAGAGGATAGATGTAGAGTCAAAGAAAAACTCCGGTCTTATTGACAATGACAAGAAAATGTTCAAGAGAGCCAGGTACGCTGATGGAGAACTATGTGTATGTGATGTTTACTGTGCATGTAGTGTGTGTAGTTTGTAGTGTGGTGGCGTTAGTTAATTAGTAAGTTAGTTACATAGTTAGTACACGTAGTGTGGTGGTGCTACTGTACATGTAGTGTGTGTAGTGTGGTGGTGTTACTGTACATGTAGTGTGTATAGTGTGATGATGTTACTGTTCTTGTAGTGTGTGTAGTGTGGGGGTGTTACTGTACATATAGTGTGTGTAGTATGGTGGTGTTGCTGTACATGTAGTGTATGCAGTGAGTGACCAAGTGTTACATTATGTGATGTAACCTTCAATCAATCCCATTGTGTACTCAACAGAACTTCAGTGTAATTGCAACAAAGTTGCAATATATACCTATCGTATCAAACTTGCAATATTCTTACACCTGGTAATCGAATAACTTACTCTGTAGATTGATCTACAACTTGGAACCTACAATTTTAATAGAACGACCAGCATCTCCAGCCCAAAAGAATGTGCACCCTCCCAACAAAGAATCCAAGCTACACTATATGTCACGTGAGTTGTGCTCTCCTTCTCTCTCTTCCCCTCCTCTCCCCGATAATATACATGTATTTTCAAATTAATTTAATTATAGTAACTCACAACATGCGTAATAGGTAGAAGAAACCACTACTTGTGACAAGGTGTTTGGCCTTGAGTTTAACTCAAGAGATCACTGCATAAATACTTCATCCTCGGAATCATGAAAAGAAAGTATATGTACTTGGCATCTGACTCTTAAATTGATATGACTTGATCATTATAATGATATTACCGGCAAACATCTTGATTTTGCCTTTGAATCAAAAGCTAGTTTTGACTCCCATAGTGAATGGCCTGTTTTATTGACATAGACTGGACTGAAACACGATGCATCTCGTACAGACATGAGACACATAAAAGTGCCTACACTAGTTTACACTTTGATATTGCATGGATCCTAGTCTAGATCACTACTCTAACTAAACTGTTTCTACTATAATTTTTAGCCATCAGGAGTACGGAGACAGTTGTTGTGGCTGAAATGCCACCTACCATAGACGCTTTCACAGTACTCAAGAGAAAGACAAAAAATGTCTGGGAGACCAAATACACAGAGGAGGACATGACCAGAAAATTTCGAAGTATTATAATGAAATCTCCGCCCCTTAACGGACAGGAACTTACGCAGCTAGACAAAGAATATGCCATATATCGGTCAGTTCTCATTGCACTAATAGAGCTGTGAGTTTCCATTGCACTGATATATTAACAATGTAGCTAATTGCTACAGTATATACATATACTGCAAGATATTAACTTATATCATTACAATACATGTATATGGTGCTGTATTTGTAAGATTACTGCACCATGGATCAATTTAATTTAGCTAGATTTTTCGGTGCACCTTTACACCAAATATGGTGCAAGTGTCACATCCGTCTATTAGTTCTTGGTATATGGGGATTGAGTTTGGGAGTAAATAAACACTCCAAAAATGGATAAACAGATGTGACACACCCAAAATATTATCCAAAATAAGCTTGGCTAAAGACTTTAGGACTAGGTACAGCAGAGTTTTAGTGGGCTATCCTAGCCATCTTTGTTTGGACTTGCTTGTCGGATTACTCCACATTTTCTTCATCCAAACATCTTGTTCCATATACCTCACTCCTCAGCTACACGAAATTCAAAGGCTGGCTTTTCAGTTTCATTTTCTCAACATAATTTATATGTTATGCTTTAAAGGCCTGCCAGCAGAAATGAAGAAGAGGAGCAGAGAAGAATTGAGGAGAAAAAGCGAAAAAAGATCAATTTACTGCGAGAGGTTCAGAGATCACCATCACCAGATGCACAGTTAGCTTTCATCACTCAGCTGGATATAGAGGCACAAAGTCGTGCATCCAAAGCTAGTAGAACTAGAAGTGTTCTTAGTCAAGCCAGCAAGACATCAAACAATGCACAAAATATTTCTATGGAAGAACCAAAGTTTAATCAATTTCATCTAGAAAGGTTTGATAAGATTAGGAGACAGCAAAAAGTCAAGTTTTTCAATAAAATTAATTTGTAATAGGAAGGGCGATATAGTTAGGACGTGGTACAAACTATAACTGGCTCACTGGGAAGGATCAGATGATATGAAGCATTGGCTATATGTGACCAGGCTAATATCAGAAAACATGCTAATATTATCCTCCATCATCACTGTAGGCTTTACTATTCCAACAAAAGAACTGAGCGACCATTTTCTTTCTAACATGGATGTATGGTCATCGATCATGCCTCTATCTTCACATCAAGTCTACACTGTGATGATGTATGTTTAATGTATATGTGACACCGACTTCAGATTTGATAATTACAAATTTGCAACGATTTATATTTTATATTGTTATATTTTGTTTACAATTATGGTATTAATAATAGAAAACATCAAAGTCCCTTTTGCTATATTATGAGGAATATATTCAGTCCCAGTATCCCTGCAACTGAGCGAGTATATGAAATAGTCAATGCACTACATCATCTATGAGTCTAGACAGAGTTGTGTTATTGTGTAGTGAATGTATAGTTGCTATAATCACATGAAATTCCAGCTTTACAATGCGGACAAAACTTGGCCAGCTAGTATACAAGCAGTGTAAGGGAAGGTAGAGATGCTTCAACTTGAGCCACCATAAGCTGGTCCCAGTTATGCAATCAATAACCATAGGACCATAATAACACAACTATTGAATAGTCAAAACTTCAATTACTCTTTTAATTTAAATATTTAATAATTTAGATTAGCACACAAATATGTATCATAATGACCTTTTCTAAAAGTGATGCTGTACCGATACATGTAGATAAGCCTATTTATAATGAAGTACCAAGAATAAAATACAGATATATGAGTTCCGGACATCACCACAGCGATTGTTATAAAACTGCTACAGTGACAGTTAGAACTGACAGCAGTGTGTAAGCACTGACATAGTATCTATATGATTACTGTATTGTGTTGTCAAACTGCTTGCATGGGAGGCAATCTCTGTCCAGAGCCTGGTCGTTGAGACAACAACTCCAAGTCATTAATGCTAGCCCTCAATTTCTTTATTTCCATTCTTTGAATATCAATTATCTACAATAAAAGACAACATGTTGATAGTGATAGTGCTGAGGTTCAGTGTGGTGTAGTGCTGCAGAGTCTTTAGACATACTCTCGGGTAGAGTGTACAGAGTCACTTTTATATATGCAACACATGATGCCAAGTGATTACTAGAATGCCAAGCCTTTGTGTCTTGTACATGGAATCATTGTAAGGGAATATGACTAATTTATTGGCACAGCATTCTGTGACTCGCAATTAAGAGTTCATAAATGAGTGTTTGTGTTGGGAGGTCGGCATTGGGGTTTGGAAATGTCAGTCAAGTAGGGATGGATTCACATGACTCACTTTGCCCTTCTCCTTCAAGTCCTCCTCCATCATGGCATTCTTATTCTGTGATGTCACAGCTTGTAACAGCTGGGACACATCCTTGTTGTTCTTCCTATGGAGGCCAAGGGCAGCCTCCAAGTCATGATTCTTTACTCTAACTATCTTTAGTTCCTTTCGTAAATCATTGATCTCTTTAATCAGTGATACGTTTTCCTACAATGCACAGTCATAAAGCAGATAAAAATTAATAAAAATTAATTCTACTGTTGCAAACTTTCCTTTTTCATGACAAATAATGAGTGCAATAAAGTGCTTCTCACTTTACTGACTGAGCACACCTATTCCAATGACGCTTCCAACATGATACAATCCCGCAAAAAAAGCGTCATATGATTAATGATTATCCTCAGCCAGTGCCGTGGTGAGTTGTCAATAAAATTTTAGTACCAAGAGATCACTACAGAAATGATAGATGAAAGTTCAACGACCTCTACCTCACACTACGGCACACGCTTAGTGCATCAATTGTCACCGAGCAATGAAGAGAGAACAACTCCAACCGTATAATACCTCTCTACTGTCCAGTGTACCATATTGGAGGAGTTGTTGCCTATTGATACCAATACTATGTTGTCAATATTTTGCTGTCTAATCATGTTATACTGTACAGACTACAGAGGCACATGTACTTCAACGCTAATAGCGGATTGTATTCTGTAATTAGGAGTTGCCCATTCATAGATGGGATAGGACAACTCCAAATAGCAATATCTTAATTATCATGTTACATGTAGTTACACATCTGTCGAGATGCCAACCATGCTTGGCATTAGTTGCTTGGATAACTATTACATACACAACATTAATAGTGAAAAGGCTTTTACTTAGTAGACTTGCCTGCATAATTCTGACATTATCAGCCCTGTGTATCTCAGAATCTTTGGCAAGTTTCTTACGCAGGGAGGCTACAGACCTCTCCAGATGTTCCCTTTGTCTACTATACTCATTCTGTATCTCTGCATCACCTGTGGCTGTTTCAGTCTAAATTAGATATACAATAAACTAACCACATGGGGTAAATATTTTAACTATTATGTGATGCAATACATTCATAGAATGAGAAAAATATGTGAATTGTGGTAACAACTTAATAAATAGAAATATCAATAATAATTTCTAAGCAAGAGATAGGCCAAATCTATGGTGAAAATGGCCAAAAGCACTTTCTATTACATTAACCTGTTAGCTATTACAAAGCACTATGTCTAATATTGTTGCAAAAATTATTGGATAATTGTAGTTGCATAGTATTTAACGGAGAAAGCAAAATGTAACCTCGGTAAAATACAATCAATATAAAACATTACTCTTGCATAATTCAGCCATTTATATATAACATTGCCATAAGAAGAAGAAGAATAAGAAGAAGAATAATGTTTATAGTTACAAACATCATGGATGAAGTAAAGTAGCGGGCACTATAAACTTTTGTTAAGAATACATAGACTAGTAGGTATAAATCGTTAAGAAATATATTATCGTTTTGCACTTAGTGCATATAAAATATTTCCTACTAAACACATAGCATTGATTTAAAATATGCTTGCCATCCTCAATAATAACTTTAGAAGAGCTTAAGATGTTGTACTTCTAGCATGTTTAAACAGTCGTAAAAGTTTTGTTCTTTCTCCGTCTGTGCTTGAATAAAACCATAGCTCACTGCTATACATTAAAATTGGTAAAATAAGGGTTTGAATAAAATGATTCTTCTGAATAAGTGACGGTTGAAAAGAACAAAATTTAGAAAAAGCATAAAGACGTTTTCTTAAAAATAGCTTCGGTATTAGCAAGCCACTTTAGATCATCACTAAAATTTATTCCTAGATACTTAAAATCATTGACCCTTTTCAATGCATTAGGAATCAATTAAAACATCAGAGCTGACTTAAAAAGTTTTAGTGAAATTGAACATCATCTCTTTTGTTTTGTCAGTATTTATACAGACATTATACAATAGAAATGAGAGGTTTATGAGATATGATGTTATGTATACTCACGATATCCTCCTGCACATATTTAGTGTAAAGGGCTTTTATGCTGTCCTTGAGTGTCTTAGGTTCTTGTATGAATGCTACACAGTTGTGCAAGTCGGTCTTGAAGCGTTTCACCACTGCTTCTACGTCTCTTACTTTCTGTCTCTCCATGTGCATTTCTTTGTCAGTTGCCTTCAATTTCTGTCTAAGTTCAGTAATGTTCAACTCCAGTTGTGTATTCTGTTTATGGAATCTCTCTAACTCACTTTCCATCTATAAATGTGTGAAATGATTGTATAGTCATATATGTCACCAAACAACATGTCCACATTCCTGGAACAAGCTGGTCATCGTCACTCTTCACCATTTATCATTATTGTCATCAAAAATGTGCAGTAAATTGTATACAGACTTTGTAAATAAAAAAGCATGTGAGAAGGATTATTGTAGAAAATTAATTCATAGATTTTTCATATTATATATGACTCCGAGCCCCATCACCGTGAGACTCCGAGCCCCATCACCGTGAGACTCCGAGCCCCATCACCGTGAGACTCGGAAGATAGAACCACTGTTATCGTTAGCATATAATTATTACAATTATGTCGATGGCTGTAGATAGGAAAATAGCATCACTGAACAAACATTAATACCGAAGCTAATCTATTTTATTTAACAAGGCTAGGGTTAATATAAATTATAGCTGCAATTTTTAATACCGGTACTTTCAGATTTCAGCACGGCTATTATATAGTCCTACTCAGTAAGTTTTTCGATCCCATGTTACACTGAGACTGATAATACATTGTAATAACAGAGTGTTAATCCGTACCTCTTGAATCTGTTCCTTCATGGCTTTAATATCAGCCTCCCTGGGTTCAATCTGCTTCTTCAGCTCCTTGATCTTATAGTCCAGCACAAACTTAAACTTCTCTAACTCCTGGTTTTTCTTCTTCAAATCATAGATTCTCTTCTCCTTGTCCTGCATAAACAATAATGATGTCACTAAGTGGCATGTGTGTTCAAAGAGATAAAGTTCGTTTTCAGTACGTTTGAAATAGTAACATCCCATTGAAATGCATTGATATTGGAGTGGAGAAGATTGGTAAAAATGAGCAGCAATCTCCACATTCCATGTTGTATGATATCATCATACTGCAAGCCAAACTTTTCACCAAGAATTTAATTCCTGACCTGAATGACCTGACATACCGACCTGTATGGTCTGACATACCGACCTGTATGGTCTGACATACCGACCTGTATCGTCTCATCTCTCTCCTGAATTTCTTTTTTCAACCCCTGGATATCTTTCTGCAAATTAGCTATAACACCATTCAGCTTGGCCACTTCAGTCTGTGACTTCTTAATTTCATCTTTGTGTCCTTCAATCTCCTTCTCCAGTGATGTAAACTATAGCAGAAAAACAATTATATTCATTATATAATAGATGGCAAGGAGATCATTTCCATTTAACTGCATCATTTTAATTATCATTGCTAATTACTAAATAATTGTCCATCCTATTTTAAAGTAGTTACCAGTTCGACAAATTTCTGACAAATTTTGGAGTTGTATACTCCAAATTCAACATTCAAACTTGGAGTTGCCTGTTCGCAAAAAAACTAGGACACAGCCACCACATATACAGTAGATGGTACCTTCTTAGTGAGAATGCCGGTCTCTCCTTTCAAACGACTGTTAGCTTCTTTCTCATCTCGAAGTCTGCGCTCATATTTGTTTTTAATGTCAAGTATTTCCCTGTCTGCATCCTCCTCTATTTGCCGCCTCGTCTCCTCGTACTCCTTCTGGTTCTGTCGACTCTCGTCCATAGCCTGCTCTAGCTGCTGGTTCTTCTCCTCCAATTTACTGGATACAATAGAAAATAGCACATGGAGGTACTGGCAGTAAATGTTTAATAATTGCAAACAGGTCCATGCAACTGCCACTCATAGGTTAACTTTTCATGCCAATAGGACGCAAATGACCAATCATCATGTACTACAACATTATTTGGTCAATAAAGTTTTGCACAAAATATTGCAGACACAGAGCAACAGCCGTTTATTCTAGTATCACTACTATTTTTATCACTGGAACATAAGACACAGTTAATCGCTTGCGATTATTGGTGTGATAGCATGTAGTACCTATTACACATATCGCCTGCCAGCTGTCGCTCACCACCTACCAATTGAATTAGCTACCACCGGTACCTATTATCCATTTCCCATTAACCATTGCCTATTACTCATTATAAATTTCCTATTACCCATGACTACTTATTTATTACCTATTTCTGCCTCTTACCTGTTATAATGCTCTTCCAGCTCCTGCTGAGCTTTGTTACTGCGGTCCTCCAACTCAGCGAGCTGCTTCTCATAATCTTCCTGCATTCTCATACTTCTTGTCTGCAACTCTTGGTACTTCTCATACTCCAGCATCAGCTTCTGATTGTTTGCAGATTCTGTGGTTACACAACAATATAACAAATATCTGTTATTGTTACTAATCATTGTGACTTATATC
>JAOQGN010021648.1:0-12292 GCA_027564295.1 Himantozoum antarcticum
CTTAAATATATGCATTTTCAAAAGAACGACTTCAAATTGTTCAAAACATGGCGTGTCGCAAGATCACTTTGGCTACCTGCTCCTTGAATCAATGGGCTCTCGATTTTGAGGGCAATCTTAAACGTATTCTGCAAAGCATAATCGAAGCCAAGACGAAAGGAGCTTGCTATAGACTTGGCCCAGAATTGGAAGTGTGTGGCTATGGCTGTCAAGATCATTTTTATGAAGAGGACACGATTTTGCATTCCTTCGAAGTTCTTGCATGTCTTCTTAATTCGCCTGTCACTCAGGATATCGTCTGTGATGTTGGTATGCCAATTTTACACAAAAATGTGCGTTATAATTGTAAGGTCATCTTTTATAATCGCAAGATTTTATTAATTCGACCAAAAATGATTATGTCAAACGATGGAAATTACAGAGAGTTGCGTTGGTTCACTCCGTGGCAGAAGGTATCGTGTTGCGGTTTACTCATTTTTTGCTGGCACCTGCATTTAAGTGTTTAACTAATATCAAGGTTAACGGAATTTGGTGGTTAAACTCTTGAAAAATGTTCATGTCGCCGGGAGCGCCGTATGGCAAATTCGAAGTTGAGTGTAGAAGAAGTGATTGCGGCTGTATGTATACTCTAAAAACACCCTGGTTAAATTTAACCAGGATGTGGTCAAATTTTAACCAGGCTCCGGATCAGTATGCCATCGATGTAATCCTGGTCAACTTGACCAGGAAATCCTGGTCAGGCGAGATTGACAATAATCCTGGTTATGCATAACCAGGATATACTGGTCATAATTTAACACATTAGTCTGGTCAAAATTTACCAGGTTCCGGGTCAATATGCCATGGATGTAATCCTGGTCAAGTAGACCATGAAATCCTGGTCAAGCTATATTGACAATAATCCTGATTTAACGTAACCAGGATATACTGGTTATGCCACCAACAGAATCATGGCTAACCTGATCACGAAATCCTGTTGAAGTAGTTGATTTACAATAGATCCTGGTTTAATTCTACCAGAATTAATGTTCAGAATTAATTTACACATTGTTCTGATCAAAATTTGTCAGGCTCAGGGTCAATACAGTATGCAACCTAAATAAACGTTTTTTTTAATAAAACAATTTTATGGAACATTTAAAACAGGTTCAATACATTGAAATATTTGACACTTGTACTTGTAATATGGTTTAGGCAATATTAATTTTTATTTCCTGTCTAGTCGAAAAACACAACAACTGACATATACATATTTATTTTGAGACATTCTCAGGCCGTAAATAGTTTTTTTTAACGAGTTGTCAACCCCACACAATTGACTTTAAAACAGCAAAGTTATCGACAAGGCAATTAAACTACTGGCACAGAGCAACACTAGAATCATGGCATATACTGCAACCAACCAATGCAGACAATAATTCGAAACATTTACCAGAACATGTACAATATCGTTTTCTACTTAAAAAGCAGAATTAATAATCTGATTTATACAGTTTTTTTGTAAGCGGAACTGTTAATTCCTTTGTTGTCACTGTATTTAAGGGCGGCGCTCATTTGAGGACGGCGCTCTTAAAAACATATTTTTATTTGTAAATGATAACAAGAACTAATATAAAATAAACAAGTTTTAAATGTCATATTTGAGGGTGGCACTCTTTAATATTTTTTTACTCTCAAATGCAGCACTTAATGTGGCTCCCTGTACTTGTAGTTTTTGAAATATGGAATATTTATAATTTAGATCAAATTTTTTCAAGAATTTTCCCTTGTTAGAAAGTAGAAATTGTATTACTTAATATATAAAATAATAATTTTAGAGTTTGAAATTGTTTACGAAAGTGACGTAACTATCGTTGCTATGGCAACAATCACGTTTGATAATGGCTGATATTTTGGCTTTTAACGTATTTTTCTCGAAAAAAAGCCCGGTTACCCACATTTTTTATTTCATAAAATATTTTCTTCTAATATAATGGTTATTTGAACGCATTTTAAAGCCAAAAAAATTTGTTACGAATAATCATCAAATTTTTAATATCTCTATAGAATTAACTCTGGCATTAAACTCGTTCAAATAATCAATTATACTAGACGAAATTATTTTATGAAATAAAAAATGAGGTAACCCGGCTTTTTTCTAGAAAATTACGTTAAAAGCCAAAATATCGGCCATTTGGAAACGTCATTGTTGTCTTAGCAACCGTAGTTACGTCATTTTCGTGAACAATTTCAATCTCTAATTGCTTCAAAAATTTTGATCTGTAAACAATAAATTCTCCATGTTTCAAAAAACTGTAGGGAGCGGAAGGGAGCCACCTTAATAAACTGGAGCTGCGCTCAATTGGGAGTAAACACGGTATTTAATTAATCATAATACACAAAGAAAATGTTACTTTAAAGCAGCTCGCATGGCAATAACGGCTGGCGATGTTTTGCCTTTCTCTTTATCTGAAATTCCATACATAACCTTCTGGATAAATTCCCATGTAATGATGTCCAGAATGTAGAACAGTTTAAAGCACACATCGACAGCTTTGGCAAGGTTGGGCTGCTCCATCTCGACAACCGATGGCAAGTAAAAATGGACTTGGGTGTAGTTGCCTCTTCCAGGTACTTAGGCATATTTGTGCCAATCTATAAATTATTAAAGGTAAAATAATGTTAAAACTTTAATATATAATGCCAAATTATACTGTAATTTCAAACCCCACAAAAAAACAATAACTGCAGTACGGTGAAAATTAAGTAATATTAAGAGTACATACTGTACATGCATTGCAATTATATAATACTGTTAGAGGAATTGTCAATTTGAAGTTCTTTTATATTTTCATTAATTCGTGGGAAGATTGAACTGTGATTGTATAGTAACTTGCAGCACTGTACATGCTGCCTTCAATTTTGAATTAATTGACATTCCCTCTCAAACATCATGAAAACAAGAACAATGAAAGAATAAAGGAATGGATCAAAGAATAAATATAGTTAGTTTAGGTGAGCGTAATAGATTAGTTAGGATTATTATCGAAAGGCAATTTGAATTATTGATATATTATGTGTCTGCCTAAATTACTTTTAAGCTAAAATTAAATGTATTCTGCACTTTGTAGCTAGTAAAATTCTTCCATCACCATTTCCACTGTCATGTATTCTGAATATATTAGTCTGCACACCTGACCCAGGAGTGCACTGTTGAAATATTCCTCTTGAACTGCAAAATAATATGTTTATACAGTGTACTTACCATATGCAGGTGTATCGAATAGCCTTGGGTATTCGCTTATCACAGAACTGATGGGCAATTCAGAGTTCTCCCCAATTTATACTCTGCTCGATTGAGGATCAGTCTTCATGTACATCCTGACCTGTGTTGCTCGCTCAATATGGTGTTTTATAGCCATTCTTTCATTCCATCATGATCATGCAACATCACTGGTAGCTAGTGCAATCTGTTTATTAAGTGATTGTTATAAATGTCAATTGTTAATTCTCATAAATCATAATCATATATTCATATTTCAATAAATTATCGGCCAAAATACTTAAACAGTTTACTTGCCTGTACAATATACTGATTGAAATATTTTTAGAAGATGAATATTGTGTATATTTACCTGGTAAAACTGTATTAACTTTTATCATGTTTGAAGATGTACAGGCCATGCTCATCTTTGTGATTGGGCGCAGGTTTACTGCTGCGTCTTCGTACATTTCGTAACCTCTCTTCTAACCAGCAAGTAGCAGAGTGTATACCTTTACCGGGTGTATACCAAACTTCCTAAATAAACGGTGTATATAACATAATGAATTCTAAAATTAAATTATGTTAAATAATTGTATTGTTTTTCTAAAAGCAGATATCAGCTGTTAATTAAATTATATCATCTTCAGTGAACCAGCACTTTGCTTTTATGCTATAAGGTGATCTAAATTATCCACACCTCCGTTGCCGGGGCTAATCGATCAGTATTGTATAATATTAAATACTATATTAAAGTGTCATTTAATAAAATACTTACAAATTATCCATGCAGCTGACCTTCCTCATCCTTCAAAATGGGGATTCTACTACCACTGCTCTTGCCCTCCTGACTTTGACATCTGCTAGTATAGTCTTAATAATCATACATAAATAAATATTTATTATAATAAATTATTTATATTCCTTTCAATTTGTGACACTTAATTTTAAAAATTATTATCCTCCTGTACCGGATCATTAAGCTAACTATCTTGACTCCATCTATAGGGTTTTTGTGTTTTATTTTGTGTCTGTATAGTCAGATACTGTAGCTGACTCTATTTACTTACTAAGTTACAGTACTTGTAATAATATCCTACACTAGACACAAGAAAACTATTAAGTAAACCAACCAGAGAAAAAAATGATCAAAATAATATCAATTTAATAATTATTTAATTATTATACAGTACCTGTCCCCAAAATGCTCAATGAGGTGTGCAACACAAGAATTTGAACCATTTTGATTCTTTTTTTCCTGCTGAGGACACCAGTTTCCAGTTCTTCCACTATTTACACACCTTCAGCATTTTCCACAAGAATTGATCTAATAATCTTTATAATTGAATAAAACAATACAGTATATTTAATTATACACCTATTACTATAGGTCGAACAACTAGCCTAATAGCAAAATAACACAGCCGAATAACGAAATGTTCGCATACAACCATTCTGACCACAGGTATTATAGCCGGACACGTAAACATCCGTCCAACCAAAAGGGCATGTCTATTTTTTAAGTGCCAAATCAATTCTCTAGCATTCACAGAGACAATTTGGTCGCATTTAGAACAGATGTACCCTGGCATGTTCGTACTGTATGATAAATATACTGCACTTTATATCACAAACGTACCTGAAGTTCCTGCACTTTTTTGAGGCGTTTTTAATATCCTTGGTTCCAACCGCATTGATCATTTCTTTTAATTATTAATGTTGTTTCATCGAGTAACATAAATGATTCCTCGTCGATCATGTTCTCTATAAAAAAGACGAATGATGCTCAAGTTTTAATGGGAAATTTTCAATTTTGGCTCAGGAAAAAACACTTTTTTAAGAACGTCAAAAAAAAATGTCTCCGAAAATGTTTTTCAAAAAAACAACTTTTTCGCTCAAATATCGCGACTGTAAGCTGGATATTCATACAAACTAAACACTAACCTTCCAATATGTCACTTAAAGTCAACAGATTCCACACTTCAAGTTTTTCCCTGACGAAATTATCCATTTTTTGCCAATAACTTTTTTTTGGTTTCTTCCTGACGACGAAGTGACGAACGGCCGAAAAAAGGAAAAAAGGCGCGAAAACATCTACAGAACCACAGGTCCCCCAAGAAAGCGATATGTGGTTTAATTTGATCTTGCAGTAGTAATTTCATTTTTCACCGACAAAAATAACAGTAAAGCGGTATTTTTCCTACCTTCAAAGAATGCAGAATCGTTTTTGGCTATTTGTATTAAACTGTGAAACCAGCATTAAAATGCTTTGCTTCGAACTTAACTGATCACTTTATCCAGACAAAAGAAGGAAAATACTTAATATATTATTATAGAATAATATATAACTTATAGAGTAATATATTAATATGAATTTGGTATACGAGTACTATATGAACTAATGTAGCCTGTAATATTTTACCAGGTTCATGTTCTCGTTGAAAATATTGTTATCACTCAGGAAAATGCTTGTCATGAACTCATGTTACCTTAGGGCAACATTCCAGTTAAGATATAAAAATCATTATTTAAATTTAAAGCAGTATATAAATATAATAAAAATAATACTGAGTATATTGAATTGAGAAAAAACTTCCAGACAATTTATTTTAAACATTTCACATTTTGTTAATAATAAATAACTTTCTCATTAATTAAATTAATTAAAACAACTATATATATGTGCAACACATGTGCAGCAGTCAATACTGTACAGCAGAGTGAACGCCTATTGATGTTTGTTAACAGGGTTAATTTCTAACATGTTTGAATATTTTAGAGCAGATCGATACTTTATTAGTCTATAATAATTATAGCCCTCAGGAGTTTCCAAAGAGAAAGAACTGCTGCTGGTTTTTTTAACGGGTTACTGATTTTGGGCATGTTGCAGCAATCTAGAATTAATAAATAAAGATTAACTGGAGACAAACCTTAATAAAGATTAAATAGAGACAAACCAATGGTCAAAGACCAATTATATAATATCACACAAATACTGATTTGTATTAAAACCGGCTGGTTAGTTTTGCAGGTTAAACAATAAAATTGTTAAACCCGCCATCACCGATGCCAACATCAGCAATTAACTTTTCGACGATCGAGTTATGTTTATAATTTACAACTGGCTGCTCGTTATTTTAACTATATCTATAATTTATATATTTACATATACAGTTTATCATATATATACATATTGTCATATATATACATATACAGTTTATATTTACATATACCATTTTATCTGAAGAGTATACCACACAATTAATACGTGTGGCACAAAACTAAATAGTAATAAAAATGTCTAATCAAACTTGTTAGTCTTTAAACTTTAACTATATATATACATGTATATATACCTTTTATTATAAATAAAAATTATACTAAATCCTCACCTTACGTCCTTGGGAATGATAGAATACATTCTGCAACTTTTACTCTGACAAAATAGTGTATATTGATTATGATTGAATATAAAATTTGTTGTTGCTCGACAGTCAATCCTCATACGTTGTCTTCCTCGTTTTTTTCCCACTTCTTGCACATAATACGAGGTAAATTCTCACTATCTCGAATTGTTACGATTCTTTCTGTCGGAATGAGTATTCGCGTTTCCCTACAACCTTTCTTGTTTTTGTTTTGATTTCCTTTGTTAAACATGTATGCATCGTAAAATATCAATTTAAAACTTAATTTTCTGCAAAAGCGTGCCGCCATTTTGTTTATTTTGCAAGGCGAACATTTAACCAGGAACATGGTTACGCGATATGAACTGTTCCGATCGGCGAAATTAACCAGGATGACTGGTTATTTGCATCAGTTTTGACTCAAATGGGGTTAATTAACAAACAACCAGGATTATTTAACCAGGATGTTTTTAGAGTGTGTGGTTGGTTTGTGTTAGCGGTGTTGAGTGGGATTGTTGGTGGGGGTAAAGGTGGTTGAGTGGATGAAGTGAAGATGAAGTGATTGTGGAGAGATGGTGTGTTGGCAAAACCCGGGTACGTTTCTGTGATGAAGAATGCCAAGGCCGAGGTGAATGCCATGTGTTAGTCACCAAGGCCTTGCCCCATGTCGTTTTTAGTTAAAAACAGCAGCTATGTTGTCTTCAGGTTCCAAGCATAGCTAGGGAGCACGTTTCTAACCTACCGGCAGGTCGTGGAACGACGTGCTTGCATGTGGTGGTGTGAAAATTTGGATCGTTCTGGTAATGGCGGGAAAAAGGCAAAAAGCCTTTTTCAAGTAATACTTGAAAATAGCATGAATGGTTTTGTGTGAAGGTTATGTGAGCGGTAAATGTGAGTGAGTGAGTTTAGTGTGTTTGGGGGAGTGACTATTGGAAATTGGAATGAAGAAAAATGAAGAAAAATGAATGTAATTACTTACGAAAAAGGCTTTGCGTCCGAGTCGTTTCGTAAAAAGAAACGAAGAGGCTTTCCGTTATGGACGTTGCCATGGTGATGTGTGGGATGGGTGAAATTGTGGGCGTTACAGGCCATGAGTGGGGATGGTTGTGGATTGTGTAGTGGAAAAATGTGATATGGGGTGAATGGTAGTGGTGAATTGTGGATAATGGGGAACCTGTGAGTGATGTAAATGGCGTGTTTGTAATTATGTTGGTTCGATGAATTTGTACTGAAGTGTGATTTTGGATTGTGTTTTGTGGTTTGGCATGTGGATTTGTGTACAAACCGGCTTGTAGTTGTGAAAGTGGCTGAGTGTAGATGATCACGTTGGCTGTTCAACCGACGACAATTGTTTGGCTGCATCAAATGAAGAGAAAGGAACCTTCGTGATTTGCATTTAAACACCCGATGGCCAAAGTACGTGGTTCAAACTTCAAAGGTTGAATTCAGAAGCTGTGTAGCTGTTGATGAAGGTGAGTGGGTCTTGGAAAAAAATGGTGAGATTCGAGGCCGTAGATGTATCAACTGTTTGGAATATTTGATATAATAAATTATTAAGATATTACATGAAAATATAATATTGGAACTGGAGATTATTTACAGTGACATGCAATGAGAAAATTTAAGTAAAATGATTAGCATGCAAAATTGTGTAAATGAAAATGATTGTTTGTTATTTTATTTAAGATATGATTGTTCTTGACGTAGACTATAAAAGTATTTAGGACCACCCCGGTGGGTTTGCCTTGAGTAATTGTGTTAAGATTAGATCCATTTAGTTGCTCGTCTTGAGATTTTGTAGCTCGTCTTGAGATTTTGTACAATGTTGATGAAAATTAAAGTGGAACTGTTCATCATTTTTGTAGGTATTTATTGATGATTATCCATGGGTTGCTGATTGTGGAGTATCAATGTTGAATTACCAGTAGAGCCCCTCCAATTGGTGAATTGGGCAGGTTATGATGTCAGTTGATGATCTGTTCCAGAGGTTCTTCACAGTGCCAGTACGGTATGTACGAATTGATATTTATGTTGTTGACTTGGTTGGACACTGATATGAGGTGGAAGGTGAGTGGGTGTGAGATAGGTGGTGTGATTATGTGAATTTAGTGCGGACGAAGTGTTCTTTGAGGTTTTTGTGGCGTTGGTATGCAATGACAGGAGGAGTTGGCCATATCTGGGACAACACTGGGTCATTTTGTACGTATGACCAGTGCTGTCTCAGTATGGATGATAGTGGCGAGAGGTCTGGGTTGTATGGAATGACAAATGGCAGCGTGCGGTTTGTGGTGGCTGGTGTGATGTCAGCAAGTAGCTGTGATTGGGTACATGATGAAGCCTTTTCAATGCAAGGTAGGATATCTTTGTCTTCATAGCCTCTCCCTAGGAGTATGACTCTAAGGTTCTGGGTTTTGCTTATGAATTCATTGTCGTTTGTGATTATCCTCCTATATCTTAGCATTTGGCTGTAGATGAGACCCTTTTTGCAGGTGGTGGGGTGGTGTGATGTGTAGTGTAAAAGTGGCATGCGGTCTGTTGGTTTGATGTAGAGAGTGGTTTCAATGGTGTGTAGTGGTGTGATGTAAACAGTGGTGTCGAGGAAGTTGACACTGGTGGTGGAGTGTGTTATTTCGAATTTGATTGTTGGATGAAATGAGTTGAGGTGATTGATGAATTCATGAAATGATTCCTCTCCGTGTGTCCAGACTAAAAATATATCATCAATAAATCGTTTCCACAGGAGAGGATTGAGTTGATTTGGTGCTGATGATAGTAATGATTTCTCTAATGAGCCCATGAAAATGTTGGCATATGATGGTGCCATCTTGGTGCCCATTGCTGTGCCATGTTTTTGGAGGTAAAGTTGGTCTTTGAAGGTGAAATAATTCTCCTTCAATATGAAATCAAGGAATTGATGGATGACTTTTCGGAGTGGCCACATACGTCCATGTATGGAATCTAGTGCTTCAATTGTTGCACGGATCCCTTCGTTGTGTGGTATGTTGGTGTATAATGATTTGACATCGATTGTGGTAAGGATGGTCTGGGGTGGTAGCGGTGTTGGTATGGTGAATATGGTCTGCAGGAAATGGTTGGTGTCTTTGATGTGAGATGGTAGTTGTGAGACAAGTGTTTTGAGGTGGAAATCAATGAATGAGGAGAGCCTGTCTGTTGGAGAGTCACATCCTGATATGATTGGTCTACCAGGATTGTTGGGTTTATGTATTTTTGGGAGGAGATAAAATATGGGTGTTCGTGGTGGTAATGGTGGTTTGAGGTATTGGAGAGTGTTGTAGTCAATGTCTCCGTATTTAAAGAGTTCTTTGACATAATGTGTGATTGTGTTTGTTTGTTTGGCTATGATTGTTTCTCCTTTGGCCTGGATCTGTTCATAGTATTTTGTGTCATTTAGCTGAGATAATGCCTCTTGTTCATAGTCCTTGGTGGACCATATGACAATAGCACCCCCTTTATCTGCTGGTTTAATGACATACTCTTGGCTTGAACAGTTATATCTTGAGATAAAATCTAGTTCATCTTGGTTCAAATTGGAATGGACTTGTTGTGCCTGTAGGGTGTTTTTGAATGTGTGTTGGATGGATTGTGCAATGGATGAGATGTATGACAATAGATTGGCATTGTTTGGCAGTGGTGGTTCCCAAACACTTTTGGTTCTGAATGGGTTTGGATGTGAGTTGGTGGAGTCCCTGAAGTGATAATGTGTGTACATGGTTTTTCTGAATCGTTTGAATGATTTGACAATGGTTTGTATGTGTGTGGGAGGTGGAGTTGGTACAAATTTAAGGCCCTTGGATAGTGTGGATTGGAGTGGTGGTTCAAGGTTGTGATCTGTGAGGTTGACAACCAGGTTGTGATTGGTGTGATCCTGGATTTTTTGTCTGTAATGTTTCTTCTCCTTATTTTTGTTGCAGGCTCTCCTATGCGGTTTTTCATGAAGGAAGGTTTTTATTGCCTCCCTTTCATGAACATGTTGTAGATGATGGGGAACTGTGATTTGTTCCCCAACAATCGCTCGAGGTGTGGGTTGGAGGCAGTTGGTGGTGTTTGGAGTGTTGGCGTGGTTGGTGGTATGTGAAGTGGTGGTGTGTGGGTCGGATGAGGTTGTGGGTTTGGATGGTGTGGTGTATTGGTGTGTGGTCTTGGATGATATGGTTTCGGTTGTGGTGTGATTCTTGGTGATTTGGGATGGAAATGTTTGGATGCTTTGTGAGTGGTTGTGGGTGGCCGTTTCCGAAAATCCTGGTGTGCGGAGGTGGATTTGCGTGGATGGTGTGTTTTGGAGGTGTTTGGTAGATGGCGTTTGGAAGGTGGTTGGTGCTGGTTGGTGGGTTTTCGTTTCTGGTGTGTTGTGGTGGGTTTAGAGGCGATGGTGATGAGTGTGTCGGAGATGTGTGGTGGGTGTTGGTCGTGTAGAGCAGAGGACATTGAGGTGATTTGTTCCTCAATTTTTGCCAACTGCTCTTTGTGATGCGAGAGCAGCGTTTGGATGAGTGTGGTGGTACATGTAGTTAGTCCAGCATCCCAGGCCTGTTGGTTTTCTGGTGACAACTGGACCCATGGTTGAATTGAGATGGAGAGGTTGGTGGGTGATGTGTGGTTTGTTATGTGTTTGTTGAGGATGGAGATGTGGTGAAGGTGTTTTGTTTTGTGTTTGTGAAGTGCGATTAGCTGCTCGAATGTCTGTGTGGTATTGTTCAGCTGGTTGGATGATGTGGTGGTGGTGATTGGTGTGGTTTCGGTGCAGGTAGGTGTTGTGGTATTGGTGAAGGAGTGGGATGATGTGGATTGAGTGATTCTTGGGTGGTGTGGTTGGCTTATGGTGTTTTTCGGTGACTGTGTAGGAGGAATGATGTCGATGTCCTCGTCGTTGAGTACACGGGCCTCTTCCTCTCGTGTGAGGTCTGTGTCCCCGGGGGCATCTGTGGATGGAGATTGTGGGAGATGGAGCAATGACAGTGCCATCTCCATTTCCACGTTGCTATCCAAGAAGTTTGCCATGGTGTCGGTCAAAGATTTCCTGTATATATATATATAGTAGATGGTTTGTTTGGTTAGTGTGTGGAGGCTGTGATGGGTGGTGTGAGGTTTGTTTGGTTAGTGTGTGGAGGCTGTGATGGGTGGTGTGAGGTTTAATTGTGAGTGTTTATGAGCTCTTAAGTGTTTTTGTACTTAAGAGAAAACAATTTTGTTGAGGTTGAATTAATCCTCTTTATGTTATAGATTCGTCTCTGGACCATACATCTCCAGGAGATCTCTTGATACTTGACCTTTCCCTGCAGTTATTATCAATGTGTTGTAAATTGTAAATCGTAAAAATTTGAAATAAAAATTGAAAAATTTTTTAAATTAAAGCGCAGGTTTTCGGATCCTGGGATATTGTTAATAGTCCTGTGAGACGGTGTTGACGGTCTGGTGGGAGGTGTGGTTGGTTTGTGTTGGCGGTGTTGAGTGGGATTGTTGGTGGGGGTCAAGGTGGTTGAGTGGATGAAGTGAAGATGAAGTGATAGTGGAGAGATGGTGTGTTGGCAATACCCGGGTACATTTCTGTAATGAAGAATGCCAAGGCCGAGGTGAATGCCATGTGTTAGTCACCAAGGCCTTGCCCCATGTCGTTTTTAGTTAAAAA